>SKCR01002686.1:0-27348 GCA_019454045.1 Zanthoxylum bungeanum
TGTCTGGTTCTTGTTCCTTTGCTTCTTTTTCCTTTGCTTCTTTTCTTCTTCTTCCATCAGTTTCTCGGCTTCTTTTGGAACTTCTTCTTGGGACATCTGGATTCCAACATCTTTGTTGATCTCAGTACCACTTTTTAAGGTAATGGCTGGACTTGACATTGCTCCTTCCCTCGGTTCCTTGGATTTGGTTCTGTGTTGCTGGGAAGATTACCTGGCGGTCTGTAACTCTGAGCATTGGCCAGTTGTCCGATTTGATTCTCCAGTGCTTGATGGAAGCTGATTGACTCTGAATCATAGCTTCATATCTTTTTAATTGAGCTAGCATCTCTGCCATTACTGGTTCATTGTCTGCTCCTGGCTTTTATTCTGTTGCTGGAATCCAGGTGGTGGATAGTTCTTTTGCCCTGAATTGTTACTCCATGAAAAATAGGATGATTCCTCCCACCCTGGTTGTAGGTGTTGGAATATGGATTGTTCCCCTGTCTGTTGAAATTGTTGACATAATTCACCGTTTCTTCAAGTTGGTTTGGTTCTGGTGCTCCTTCATATGGTGAACTTGTGGATCCAGTGGTGCTTTGAGTGTTGAGAGTCTCCATAAATTTTCATATCTGATCCAGCTTGGTGTTAACTGCTGTATTAGCTCCAACTTCATATATTCCTTGCAATTCTTTGAATCAGACTTCTTTCTGTTGGCCACAAGGAGTTGTTGTTGCCATTTCTTCAATTAGGTCCCAGGCTTGATCTTCTCCTTTTGCCATTAAAGCTCCTCCAGCAGCAGCATCGATTGTGGTTCTCATCAGTCCAGAAAGTCCATTGTAGAAAGTTTGGACTTGAAGCCATTTTGGAATCTCATGGTGAGGAAATTTCCGGAGCAAATATTTGTATCTTTCCCAAGCTTCGTACAGGGATTCTGAATCTTGCTGCACAAAGGATGTGATGTCATTTCTCAACTTTGCAGTTCTGGCTGGTGGAAAGTATTTTGCAAGGAATTTTGTAGCAAGAGTGTTCCAGGTTGTGATTGATCCTGCTGGTAGTGAATGTAGCCATGCTTTTGCTCTGTCTTTCAGGGAATATGGGAAAACTCTCAACCTCATAGCTTCTTCAGCTCCTCGGTTGTAATTGAACGTGCCGCAGACTTCCAAGAAGTTGCTGATGTGGGCATTAGGATCTTCAGTTGCATTTCCCCAAACTGAACTGTTTGCTGAATCATCTGAATGCAAGTTTTGATATCACCTGCATTTGCTGGTAAAGGAGAAAGTACAATACACGAAATGAGGCCATCTACCACCGGAATGGTTCTGTCTCGAATGGGAATTGGTGGTGGTGCAACCTCCAAAGGTTCAGGTTCCATGTTGACTAAAGCTTCTTGGCCTTCTCGCCTTTCCCTTCTCAACTGTCTGATAGTTCTTTCAATTTCTGGGTCAAGCGGTCGGATTTCAAAGCTTCTGGTTCGTCTCATGAAGTGTTTGAGAACCTGAAACACAATAAAACAAAAATAATAAGTAAAAAGAAAAATTAGATACAAGTAACAAATCTAACCCGTAAACTAATAGTAAAAGATAACTAAGTCCCCGGCAACGGCGCCAAAAACTTGACCGGCGTAAACACACACGTATAACGCAAGCGTACGTATCGTTCAAGTAGTATAAAAAGTATCGATCCCACGAGGACTTAAAATCTTATCTATTAATTTTTATGAGGTCAAATGATTACTAATATCTGACAGGTTGTTTGATTGATTTGAAATGGCGACGATTCTAAATTTAAAAGCAAGTAACTAAAATTGGTTGAAAATATATTTTGAGAAAATTCAATATTAAAACTATCTAGGGTTGTGATTTATTCCAATATTATTTAATGATGAAGTGGTTATCTTATAATTGGGTAAAATATTGATTTATTAACCTGGAACACTAAATTATGTAAAAGCCTCTTCCGATGGTCAATTACAAATATCCAATTTAACATAATTGAACCATATGTCTATGTCAATCAAATTATCTAGATTCATTAAGATTAAGTTCCAATTATGGCTACCCCCGCCCGACAGGTATATTCCTATCCTGTAAGGAAATCTATTAAAGGGTTATCTATCCTCAAGGAAGATCGTGGGTTATTGAGTCTGAGGTCTTAAACCTAAAATCCCTATGTCTAGTTCATTTTAAGTTTACCTTATCAATTTTATTAGTGGCCAGTTAATAAAAAGCATTAAAATTAAGACTCAATAAATAAATCTTTATATTACCCAAATTATAATTTAACCCTTATAAACCGGTGATATTGGATTTCATCACAACCCTAGATTACTAACTTAGTTATGACACATAGCTAGGGCTAATAAAAACTTAAAAGACATAAAATGAAAATGCTGAAAAGTAATTGCGGTGAGTTAAAATGCTAAAAAGTAAATTACAAATGAAATAAAATGCTAAGGCAAAAGGAATTACTTTTACTACTACTAATTTAGATATCTCCCATAAAATAATATATAAACTGTGATAATATTTTACCAACCGACCAATCTGGCGGTTTCCTGATTAAGTCAAATTAAGTCCAACCAGCCATATAGGTGGTAATATTTGTCCATAATCCAGCCATAAAGGCGGTACCAAAATAAATTTACCAACCGACCAATATAGCGGTTTCCTTGATTAATCAGGTTCAAACCAACAGAAAATAAATTTACCAACCGACCAATATAGCGGTATCCTTTATTAATCAGAATTTTAAATAGTAAATATATTATTTTTAAGGGAGATTAATCTAAATAGCAATAGTAAAATAATTACCTTTCACCCTAGCATAGGGAAGTTACCTCCGCATAGTGAATAGTAAAAACTGTAAAATAAGAAAGTAGATTACTATTATTACAAAAATTAATTAAAATTATTACAAAAGTAAAAACTAAAAATTAAAAACGAAACTTAGAGAGAGAAGAATTCCCTATTTACATCAAATAAGAGAGAGGGAATGGTGTGCTGAAATCTGAAATTTCGCGCTCTATTTATAGGAAAAATTTTCACTGTTCGCGCGTCGCGACGCCAAGGACCTCAGCGTCGCGACGCTGTATTTGTCGACGTGGCACGATGAGAAGGAGACACGTAGCAAGGCGGCTGACTGTTCACGCGACACGTGTCAAGGCGGCTAATTCTCAATTATTGTGATGACGTCATGCTGACGCGGCGACGACGTGGCGATGACGTGGCGTGGTGGCTGACTATTCACTTGTCGGCACAATAGGATTGCGACACGTGGCGACACGTGTCAAGTTGTGATTGGCTGAGGCTGACGTGGCATGTTGACTCGGTTGACCTGCTGACGTGGACGATGATGTGGCACGACGCGTGGCAAGGTTGACTTGTTGACCGATGATGTGGCTGATGACGAGGCGACACGTGTCAAGTCTGAGTGTCGGCAGCATATGATGATGACACGTGGCACGGCGCATGTTAGCAGATGGGATGTGATGGTGACACGTGGCAC
This sequence comes from Zanthoxylum bungeanum, assembly GCA_019454045.1. Taxonomy (NCBI): domain Eukaryota; kingdom Viridiplantae; phylum Streptophyta; class Magnoliopsida; order Sapindales; family Rutaceae; genus Zanthoxylum; species Zanthoxylum bungeanum. The sequence goes on from SKCR01002686.1 coordinate 3,484, forward strand.
GGCGCATTTTAGCAAAGTCAAAACTTCTCAAATTGTTGACCGTTGACTTGGCGCACGTTAGCAGATTCGGCTCACGCTGGGCGTCGCGGCGCGCAGTGTTTCAGCGTCGCGACGCGAAAAAGACTAAAATATCCCTGTTGACTCTTTTTTGTCCGGTTTTGCCCTAAATTGCCTCCAGTGCTGTCCAAACTTTATTTATCTGCAAAATAACAATAAAACACATCAAAACATTCACAAAACTCAAGAAACTATACAAAATATTAAGTTTAATGAGTGGGAAATAGTGATATAAATACCACTCATCATTGAGCAAATAGTAGAACATGATATTTGGAATATTCATGTGATGATAACTTTAGTGCTTAATCCAATAAGCTTGCCAAATAGAATCCTTAATTTCTTAATCAGAACTAAGGATTGGATCATTATACTATGATAATGAAATTGAAGGATCTTCATAGATTTATCCTTAGATCTTAGAAGTACAAATTGCAATAGAAAACTCTTGGAGAGCTAATGGCTATACTCAAGGAGACAAACCAGAGTTTTCAATAGGGCAAGAAGCGCAAGACGCATCTTACTTCGACATCTCAGAAGGCCAAGGCTTGGCCAAAGGCTTCTGGAGGGTGGAAAAGGGAAAAGGCAAAATCATTATAATCTTCTGGGAAGATAAAAGACATATCCCAAAATGTCTACCTAAACTGTGGCAAACGGGGTCACTGGAAGCGTGACTGCCGTATGGACAAGGCAGATATGAAGGAAGTTATGAAGACGGGACAAGGTTCTGACTTCAAATATGTTTTTCATAAACATGTTCACTACTAGTATTAAATTGGATTTTAGATACTGAGTGTGGTACATATATATGTACCGGTGTGCGGAATCTGCTCATTAGCAGAATACTGACTTCAGTTGAGATTTACCTACGAATCAAAAACGGTACGACAGTCGCTGTTTTGACCGTAGAAACCTAAGTTTGGGAACTACCCTTCGGGTGTGTACTTAAATTAGGAAACTGTTAGAATGTAACTAGTTTGACTAGAAACATTATCTCTATATCAGAGTTTAACCCATTGCGGGTATACCTTTATATTCTAGAACACTAAAGTGTTTTATTATATAAAGACGATATTGAGATAAACACATTAGATGTGAATAACAATATTTATATTTTGAATATAAATAAATATCAAACATAAAACATGACAAACAAATAGCTCAATCTGAATAAATCAGTTGAGACTTATATGTGGCAATGTTGTCTGGGACACATTAAACAAGACTCGTATATCCACACTTTTGAAGAGTGGATACTAGGACGAATTTGATTTTATTCAAATGATGTCTACGAATCTAGTTTATTGGGCAAAGTGCCTATAACACCTTTTACTTGGTAAAAGTGCAAGTGCCACTAATCTGTTAGCCCTCGTTCATAGTGACGTAAGTGGGCCCATGTCTAGCTAGGCTAGATGTGGATATGGATGTTTCGTGACCTTTACGGATGTGGCATTGCGTTATGGTTATGTGTTTCTTTTGAAACACGGATCGGAAACTTTTGATGAAATCAAAGAGTTTCGACATGAAGTAGACAAACAGATCGGCTAAAGTATTAAACCGTCACGGTTAGACCATGATGAAAATACTTAAGCAATAAGTTTCTCAAATACTTGAAAGAGTATAGTATTCTTTCAATGAGGATTCCTCCCAGAACACGTCAATTTGACGGTGTGTCCGAACAGAGAAACCGAATTATGTTGGACATGATAAGGTTAATCATGAGTCGCTCTGAGCTACCATTTCCTTCAAGAGATACGCATAAACAGTGCAAAACTTATTTTGAATAAGGTTCCATAAAAATCTGTTAGACAGACTTCATATTAGATATAAATAGGAAAGAAATCGGGTTTCTCATTCCTGAAGATTTGGGTATGCTAGGCATAAGTTTGGATGATACCAAACTAAAACCCAAATCGGATAAATGCCTAAGTTGTGGGTTATCCTAGGGAAACCAAGTATAGTACTTATACAACTCACAAGAGAACAATGTAATTGTTGCTCGCCTTGCGGTTTTCCTAAGAGGAATACCTATATGCAGTGGTAAGTGAGAGGAAAGTAAAACTCGATGAAAATTGGAGTAATACTATTCCAGGCACCGAGTCCTTAAAGGAACACAAATAGTTCATCAAGGATGAAACTATACCAATAATCTTCGAATACACAAGAACCACGTAAGTCGGAGAGAGTCGGAAAACAACCTAGGAGGTATGGGTTTCTGATCTCACCTTATGAAAATGTCAATCTTATTGAGGAATACAAATTGACTACGTATGAGGAAGTGATACAAGGTATCGACTTCCTATTATGGCAAAGTGTCATGATATCCGAAATGGATTCCATGTATACCAACTCAGTTTGGATACTAGTTGAAGTACCGCAAGGCATTATGTCTAATGGTACTATATGAGTCTTCAAGGAAGACATACATGGATGGCAACATACCACCGTACTAAGCTGGGATTGTAGCGAAAAGGTATCGTTATCAATATTGTGTCGATTACGACGAAACCTTTTAACCGTTGCCATTGTTAAATCCATTTGGATAATGCTTGCTGATGCTGCATGTTTCATTCATGAAATATGGCAGCTGAATGCCAAAACTACTTTCCTTAACGGAAACCTTTTGGAGGATGTTTACAACATCCTGACGGTTTTTTCGTACCATAACGAGCAAACAAGGTTTGCAAGTTAACTCGATCCATGGATGGATTCAGCAAGCATAGTGTTCTTGGAATTATCGTTTTGATGTAATCATAATGGTATATGATTTAATTCAAAACGAAAATGATTCTTATGTATATAAGAAGGTTAGTGGGAACGCACTGACATTGAATGTCCTGTATAAAAATGATAAGTCATTTCTTGGAAATGATATTCCCATAATAAAATCGGTGAAAGCTTGGCTTTCATGAAAAATTCTCCGTAGAATTCTTGGGAGAAACAACCTTTATTCTAGGAATAAAGATCTATTGGGATAGATTTAAAAGTTGTTAGAACTCTCCGAGAACTCGTACATTGAAAAATGTACGCGACCTGGTGTCTCATACGCTTTGAGCATATGGAGTCACAATCGGGCCAATCCGAGTGATAATCATTGGATTGATGTTAAGAACATCCTTTAGTATCTTAGAGGAACTAAGGATGTTGTCTTAAATTATGGAGAATGAGAACTTGAAGTGACTGGGTTCACTGTTGCAAGTTTCCTAACCGATAAAAGCCGACTATAAGTCGTAATAACGGTACTATAAAGTTTGAGAAACGGAACAGTGAGCTGGAAATCTTCCAAGAAAGATACTGTTACCGGATAAACAACAAAAGCGGGTTATTGCTGCAGCTGAGGCAGCAATAGAAGCCTTCTGGATTGATAATAATCCTAATTAGATTAGGAGTAGTTCTGTTAGCAGCTGAGCTAGGCTACAGCACAGGCTAAAGAATTAATGGTCTCATCAACGATCCAGATAAATACTTCAAATATGCATCTGATTCGTTCGGATCATACATCGTGGTGATGTGATGATCGAATAAATCACATCAGATGATAACACTGCAAATCCGCTGACGAAAGCATTTTCTCAGCAGAAATTTGAGCGAACCGTGCATAGTTCGGGTGTAGGACACTTGAGTGATTGGCTATAGGCCAAGTGGGAGATTGTTGGACAAATATGACCCATAACATCACTATTTGTACAGATCATGGTGTTGTTGTACAAATTAACTATGTGACAAAGGAAATTGCTCTTTTATCATTTGTAATTAGATTACCAAGATGTATAAATGATAAAATGTCCATATGATTAGTTCCGGATTGAGATGATATGAGACAGTATCAATCCATAAAGGTTTAATCATTAAATATCTCTAGTCAGAGTATTATCGAGATTGGACATCGATAATGCGTAAAAGACTAGTATTACACTTGTGCGCGTTGTGGGAGCATAACGGCATAGTTCTCATATATTTGGGTATAGGATACTCATGCAAGTGTAATAGGAGGTTGTGTTTACCGATGGTACGGAAACAGCTTCGCTCTGGATAGTCCCCTCGGAATTCCATTGGTAGTATGACTATGTGTCTATGGAAGTCTGAATCAGGGTAGGTGTATTTGGTCTTAACCTGAGACTTGCACCGCTAATACTTGCGACAATCAATATACTTTGGTTTTGGTCGTCCAAGGCTTTAACAGGTTCTGTGTACGCCTCTTCTGGGTATATTGAGAATCGTAGTGTATTGGGTGTGACGTCGAGATGGAAGTATCACTCCAGTCATAGTGGAGATGATGATCACGTAGGATACGGAACTGGTGCTCTTATGTACTGCAGTCATCGGGATAATATGACTAGGTCATGATTATCCGACTATAGAGACTAGTTACCAGAGATCCGATATGTGCTTCGTACGGAGCAGACACGATTCCAGCCTCAGGCCTTGCACGTGACATCCGATACTGGATCGTAATACACAATACTACGTATACAACGCCTGATATAGATCACATATTCCAGTAAGAATATTTATGGAGAATTGGGTAGGCACGGTGCTTTGCTAGAAGCCAACCATGTCTTGTAAATCGGTAAAAACGTAGTACTAGGTACGTACGTGTTCGGATAGTCCGACGACCGGATTTACTGCCAACATATCCGAGGATCTCATGGGTCGCTTCCCGAAGATTCACCGATGACGTAGACTCGCACTTTATTAATCTGGGATTAATTAGTAAGAGAGATAAAATTAATCTGAGATTAATTACAGAGATATTTTATCTGGGATAAAATATTATTTAAGAGAGAGAACGATTAATTTGGAATTAATCGATAAAATAATATATTCGATATATTATACGAAATTAGATTTCGACGCGGAATTCAAATTAGATTTTAATTCGGGGGAACGAGTTAATTTAGAATTAATTCGTTAGCGACGTGAATAGTAATTTTGCTAGGCATAATTATTTAATTACGTCGCAACGAAAAATTTGTTAATTCGGAATTAGCGAACCCGAGCCCGGGAGTATTTGCGGGCGCACTCGCATTTCGAATTCAAGTGCGGCCCACAAGTCACATCAAGCATCACATCACTTGTCACTTTAAAGTTGCTTTAACTTGATGAGTTTTGGTGGAGTTGGTAGAGACTTGAAACACACTCCAATTTGAAAGGTTTGAATGACTATTACCAAATCCACTTTTGGTATATCATTAATTGATTTTTGGAAAATCATAACCAACACACATTCTCTCATTCTTCTCTTCTCATCTCACGGTCTTGGACCACATTTCCTTCTCCAAATTTTGGCAATTGCCGAGAACAACAATAAGGGAAATAGAAATTTTTTTGGCAAATTTTCAAGGTGCTAGCACACATTCGGAGTCTTGCGAAGGTGATAGGGAAACTCACCCGTGGGCATGGAATGCACACACCAACCTTGGAGCTTGAAGGACCGAAAATGGAGCTCAAAATTTTGGAGAAAGCCGAGAGTTCAAGGAGCCAAAGCTTGAAGAATTTTTGTCGTTCCTCGCATCGCAAAGCCGATTGTTGTAAGTATGATTCCGTCATGCTTTTACGAGTATTCACATATATGTTTCTTGCTTGAAATTTGATCCTTGGGACTTAATAGAAACCCAACACCCGCCTTATCAAAGAGGTTGCATCTTATGTGACTTCTAACCTTAAACAAGGTTTCTTTTTTGATTCTGAAAGGGTTTTCAATGGCATGTTCTTTGAGGACCTAATACGATCTTGGAAGGGGTTTTGTTTTTACAAATCGTGATTCGCGTTTCTTGAGGTTTGCTTAATTATGTGAGGTTGTCTAGGAACTCAATCCTACGATGGTTTCCGTCACCAAGAAAGTAAATCATATTGTTGAATGAAACCCCTTGGAAATAAATACAACTTGAATCACCAAAATCGAACATCATATGAGAAAGTTAAGGCTAGAATACGAAAACTACGCAAATCCCATTATCATTATTTAGGTGGTCTTCTCTTGAAAATATTTTACTTATTTAGCCTAACTTTTAAAGGTCTTTTCTTGAAAAGCTTGAATTATCTAAACTGGATCTTTGTACTGTCCTAGTGGGCTAAGTCTTCAATCTTATATAAAGCACAAATCTTGTACTCTGGATCAACATCAAGAATGCAGAGCAATGTATCATAAACCTTGTTTGGGAAAAATGAAAATTTTATAATGTAATGTTCTAAAATATTATTTGGTAAATAAAAAATAATGGAATGAAATGTAACTAGATAAGTTTTAAAGATAATTGTATCCTTCTAGATTCTAAAAGTAAAAAAGATAAATATTTTAATATTATTTTTACAATGGGCAAATTTATATTCACAAGTAATATTATTTTCAACTTATGTTTCATCCCTAACCCTCTTATTTGGGCGACTCATTTTTAATGACTCAATATCTTTTTTTTGTTAAACTTATTTTCATCTCCTTCCACTCCCTTCCATCCAAATCCTTTAATCCAAATAATAAATTTTAAATATTTTAAATTACATTTCACACCCTTCCATCCCATTCTATCAATCTAAACATAGCCTAATGGTTGCCACTTAGATATGAATATTTACCATGCTTGATTATTATGATGATCAATCTAAACATAGCCTAAGGCAAAGCTATAACATGGATGAGTAGGATTAAGTTTTTGTTTATGAATTATTACCTTGTTTTATTTTAATGGGTTCCACTTAAATGTGAATATTTACTGTTCTTGATTATTATGATATTGATCTTCTTCAATTTTCACATGTTTTTGGTAATAAAGATATCCGAACGAGGTTTTTCTTTTTTGAAGTATGAAATTTCATTCATAAACTTACATGATACAAGCAATACGAGGAGGGAACTCCTCTAGCCAAAAGCCACTATATTGCCTTGCAGATGCAAGGTTAGCCAATGAGTGAGCAGTCATATTATAAGTCTTCTTATGGCCAAATTGAATCACAATCCTACATACACTTGCAACTGCTAATTGGATGTCATTAATCGCCCAGAATATCTCTTTGGAACTAGAAGTTTTCCTAGGACCAAATTGACTATATTGAGAGCATCAGACTCTATGATCGCTGCAATATATTTGCTTCCACCGCATACTTAATCCCCAAGGCAATGGCCTCTGCCTTTGCTTACTCCACATCAACATTGCCTGTACACATTTCCATTCCAGCCACAACTGCCTTTCCATTTCAATCCTTGAAATCCAGACCTATGTCAGCTTGTAACTTCCTGTTGTTAACTGATCCGTCAACATTAGCTTTAAACCAATGCTCAGGAGGGGGTTTCGAAATTCTGTCTCCATGAAAGCTATTTGTGAACTCCATCTGATCCACCTTCTGGTGAAGCAACTCATAGGAACTTTGAATTGCTTCAACATAAGCTAGTATCATTTCAGCATTCTGCCTGGTATTCCGGAACATTTCTCTATTCCTAGCTCCCCAGCAAGCCCACATCAAAGCTCCAATACTTCCTAGATCCTCCTTGGTTAGGTTCAATGCACCGTCATTCAGAAGATCCTGTACACTATTCCCCTTGAAGTTTATCAGCTAGTCTGTAAAGCATGAGTAGTGTTCTCAACTCCTCTATTGCAGTGCTGGCTATGCTCATCTTCCAGAATTCTTCTCTCCTTCAGCCTTGAGGTAGATGGAAGAAGATTAGAAATTGCTTTCTATATGAAGATCTTCACTTTCTGGGGGAGCTATAGTCCCCAGACCTTAGCCCACATCCCATCTGTATTATAGGTACTTGAAGTCTCTCCTTTAGAGCTCATCTCCATATCTAAATGGTATGAACTTTTCACAATAAACAAACCTTCCTTGTTAAAGTGCCAGCATAACCTATCATCCATAAGGACCCTTAGTAGAGGTATCTTCCTTATTTCCTCACAATTCATATCATTAAAGCACAACTCCAAAACCTCCTCATTCCAATCTTCTGTTCTTGGGATAGTTGGTATTGAGCATGGCCTAAAGAGATTAGGTCTAGGAAGCCAATTACTGGGTTATACAGTAGCTTTCCTCCCATCACTAATCCTCCATCTTACACCCTTTTTAAGCAAGTCTCCTCTCCACATTATGCTTCTCCAAATAAAGGAGGGGTCTGTACCTATTTTTGCTTCTAGAGAGTCATTTTCCTTAAAGTATCTAGCCTTTAAGATTCTGGATACCAATGATTCAGGCTCCTGAATACATCTCCAACCCAGTTTGGCTAGTAGGGCTTGGTTAAAGGTAACTAAGTTCCTAAAATTGTCCCCAATGTGCGTGGCTTGGTGGTATAGAGCTCAAGATATGACCTTAAGGTTCTGGGTTCGAATCCAGGGAGTGCGTTTCTTGTAAGAGCGTGGGACAGCCGCGGATTTTACCTGCTCCGCTGAAGTCCGGAAGGGGTAATTTGGCGGCGGGGTTTCCAACGATTCCATAAAAAAAAAATGCCCTAAAACTACTCCCACCATCTTTCTTTGACTTGCTTAGCCACTTCCAGCTTGGCCAGTGAATCTTTCTCTCTGTGTCAATTTATCCCCACGAAAAGAATTCATAAGCTTTTGAAAATTTCATCAGACAACCCCATGGAAGTTTAAAAATATACTCAATGAATAGGCAGGTATGAACTTGGCCATTGCCTTAGGAAGAACATATTTTCCTCTAATGGAGAAAAGCTTTGACTAGGCAGGTTTATCCAAACGGTTGAATGTATTGAATTGGATTGTAATATATTGTACATGTAACATGAACTACGGTTAAATAGTGCAAAGTAGTCTAATTTTTGTGCAAATTAGTGCAAACATCGGATTAGGGAAAAAAAATGTAGCTCGTACTCATAACTAGACATGCACACGGTTACGGTTTCAAATTATAACCGAACCGCAACCGAACCATTGACCAACCGAACCGTAAACTAGGGATGGCAAAACGAAACAACAGATCGAATTTGTATCGAATCATAAAGGAATCGAATCAAAATGTGATGAATTCGTATTCGATTCGTTTATTAAACAAATCAAATACGAATATTCGTTTAGTCATGATATTATTCATATATATATATATATATATATTAATGAAAAATTAATGTAAATAAATTATGGTAAATTATGGTAAATATATATATATATATATATATAGGGGTGGGAGCGGTTCGGTTTGGTTCGGTTTTTGCTAAAAACCGAACCAAACCATATTTTACGGTTCGGATTTTTTACCTCTCAAACCAAACCATTAAATAACGGTTTGGTTCGGATTGAAAATTTTTAAACCAGCGGTTTACGGATCGATTCGGTCCGGTTTATGGATTATTATATTTAAAATAAATTTTCATCTACTTAAGTGAAGACAAAAAAAAAAAAAAATGAGGCACAATTAATTCTTGTATTTTTTAAAAATTACCCCGAATAATGATGCTACCATCATTCTAATTAAGAGACAAATTCAACATCTTACTTTCAAGAATAATGATACTATCATAAAACAAAAAAGTTAAAAAAAAAAGTATTAACAAATAAATTGAAGAATAAAAGTATTAACAAAAAATTTAAAAATAAAAGTATTAACATACTAATAAAAAAAAAACATAGAATAAAATTAAAAGAAAAATAAATTTTTTTTTATAAAAATATATAATTTTTTTATTATAACGAATCGGTTCAGTTTAACAGGTGCGGTTCGGATTAGCTCCTGAACCGAATCGTAAACCGTTTGGGGTGGGCCAATTCGAACCGCAAACCGAACCGTTAGAAAAAAAATCGTAAATTCGGTCTGGTTTGGTCCGGTTTGCGGTTTGGTTCGGTTCGGTCGGTTTTTTTTGCCCACCCCTATATATATATATATATATATGAAATATGTAAATAATATACTTGCTAAAAATATCTCACCAAATATCGACAATATTATTTTTTTTCTATGGTAATTAAACATAATTTCTCGAATCTTAATTGAAAAATAACAATAACTAGTAAAAGAAAATAATAAAACGAATCCTCAACTAATAAGCGAATCAATGAGCTTAAATTCGTATTCGATTCGTTTAATAAACGAATTGAATCCAATTGACCCATTTATTAAACGAATCCATTTTTTCAAACCTGTATTCGCTTTAAAGCAAATCGAATCAAACAAATAAACGAATCTTAACCCAACACCTATCGTAAACCGCAACCGAACCAAATCCATCTGATTCGGTTAAGGTTGGACCAAAATTCCAACCGCCCAAACTGATGATGGGACCGGTTCGAACCGTGACAATCACGGTTCCGGTTCGAACCGTAACAGTTACGGTTCAAACCGTTTACGGTTCAAGATTTGAACCATCAGCCGTTACGGTTTAAGGTTTGAACCTTAACAGCTATTTTTTTATTATTATAATAAATCTTAAAATATCTAATTTTCCCCTCCCAATAATTATTTTTTGGGGGCATTTTAGGCATCATAAAAAATCAAAAAACACTATAAATAATCCTTGAACTCATTTTTCAAAATCACAAAAACATTTACTCTTCCCACTCTCTCAATTTCTCAAATTTCATATATTCAATTAATTTATTCACTTATTAAATCAATCTCTTCATTATAATGACAAGCTCATCACATAACATTATAATGAAAAGCTCATCACATCACACAAACATTCCTGAGGTTGTGGATATCACTCGACATACCACCGGCGAAACGACTTCACGTATTCAAATGAGAAATCGAGGTTCTGAAATATTGACAAAATATTTCACTCTAGTAGTGAATGATGTCACTGGTGAGAAGAATGATGTCTGCAATTATTGTGGAAAAATTTACAACACGCCGGTGTGTATGGAACTACGACGAGTCATATGAGGAGTATTCATAAAGTAATATTTGGGATTGATACAACACAAATATAAATGATAAGATTTTCGACTTCCGGTACAGGTTCTTCTTCTTCTACTAAATTATTTAAATATAATGAATCTCAATGAAAAGATAATCTAACTAAATTAATTGACATAGAAAATTTAGCTTTTACTTTTGGTGAAAAAGCGTCTTTTAATGATTTAATACATGAAAATATTAATTCTGCTATATGTAAACTTACTAGGATGACATGTAAAAGAAAAATGATGGAATTATATGCAAAAGGTCAAAATAATTTAAGGGAATTACTTTTTAAACTTAAAGGTTATGTTTCAATTTGTAGTAACATATGTAGTGATCATTGGTAGTCACATTCATACATGGGTATAACATGTCATTATATTGATGATTCATTGTTTATTCCAAAAAAAAATTATTGTATTTCGACATTTTGATGATGCACACACTGCACATAATATTTATGTAATAATTAGTAATATTTTACAGCATATGGATTAGTGCAAAAAAATTTTACTATTGGATTTGATAATGCATCAACTAATACTACATCAATTAATGAACTTAAAAGTATTTGCCAACCAAATTTGGGAGGTAAATTTTTCCATGTTCGATGTGCATGTCATATTCTGAATTTATATATATAAGATGGTTTGAAATCTTCAAACTCTGATATTGCAGCCATTAAAAAAATAATTATTTTACTTTGGTCGTTTTATATTACTAGGTTCGGCTATTATCCCAACAATGTCAAGGCTTGTACATTGTTGGGATATATATATATATATTTATGAAAATTTAATGTAAATAAATTATGGTAAATTATGGTAAATATATATAAATATATATATATATATATGAAATATGTTAATAATATACTTGCTAAAAATATCTCACCAAATATCGACAATATTATTTTTTTTCTATGGTAATTAAACATAATTTCTCGAATCTTAATTAAAAAATAACAATAACTAGTAAAAGAAAATAATAAAACGAATCCTCAACTAATAAGCGAATCAATAAGCTTAAATTCGTATTCGATTCGTTTAATAAACGAATTAAATCCAATTGACCCATTTATTAAACGAATCCATTTTTTCAAACCTGTATTCGCTTTAAAGCAAATCGAATCAAACAAATAAACGAATCCTAACACAACTCATACCGTAAACCGCAACCGAACCAAATCCATCTGATTCGGTTAAGGTTGGACCAAAATTCCAACCGCCCAAACTGACGATGGGACCTGTTCGAACCGTGACAATCACGGTTCCGGTTCAAACCATAACAGTTACGGTTCAAACTGTTTACGGTTCGAAACCATTTACGGTTCAAGATTTGAACCATCAGCCGTTACGGTTTAAGGTTTGAACCTTAACAGCTTTTTTTTTTTATTATAATAAATCTTAAAATATCTAATTTTTGCATCCCAATAATTATATTTTGGGGGCATTTTAGGCATCATAAAAAAATCAAAAAACACTATAAATAATCCCTTAACTCATTTTCAAAATCACAAAATCATTTACTCTTCCCACTCTCTCAATTTCTCAAATTTCATATATTCAATTAATTTATTCTCTTATTAACTCAATCTCTTCATTATAATGACAAGCTCATCACATAACATTATAATGACAAGCTCATCACATCACACAAACATTCCTCAGGTTGTGGATATCACTCAACATATCACCGGCGAAACGACTTCACGTATTCAAATGAGAAATCGAGGTTTTGAAATATTGACAAAATATTTCACTCTGGTAGTAAATGATGTCACTGGTGAGAAGAATGATGTCTGCAATTATTGTGGAAAAATTTACAAACACGCCGGTGTGTATGGAACTACGACGAGTCATATGAGGAGTATTCATAAAGTAATATTTGGGATTGATACAACACAAATATAAATGATAAGATTTTCGACTTCCGGTACAGGTTCTTCTTCTTCTACTAAATTATTTAAATATATTGAGTCTCAATGAAAAGATAATCTAACTAAATTAATTGACATGGAAAATTTAGCTTTTACTTTTGGTGAAAAAAGCGTCTTTTAATGATTTAATACATGAAAATTTGAATTCTGCTATATGTAAACTTACTAGGATGACATGTAAAAGTAAAATGATTGAATTATATGCAAAATGTCAAAATAATTTAAGGGAATTACTTTTTAAACTTAAAGGTCATGTTTCAATTTGTAGGAACATATGTAATGATCATTGGTAGTCACATTCATACATGGGCATGACATGTCATTGTATTGATGATTCATTGTTTATTCCAAAAAAAAAAAATTATTGTATTTCGACATTTTGATGATGCACACACTGCACATAATATTTATGTAATAATTAGTAATATTTTACAGCATATGGATTAGTGCAAAAAATTTTAACTATTGGATTTGATAATGCATCAGCTAATATTACATCAATTAATGAACTTAAAAGTATTTGCCAACCAAATTTGGGAGGTAAATTTTTCCATGTTCGATGTGCATGTCATATTTTGAATTTATATGTACAAGATGGTTTGAAATCTTTAAACTCTGATATTGCAGCCATTAAAAAAATAATTATTTTACTTTGGTCCTTTTATATTACTAGGTTCGGCTATTATACCAACAATGTCAAGGCTTGTACATTGTTGGGATATATATATATATATATATTTATGAAAATTTAATGTAAATAAATTATGGTAAATTATGGTAAATATATATATATATATATATATATATATATATATGAAATATGTAAATAATATATTTGCTAAAAACATCTCACCAAATATCGACAATATTATTTTTTTCTATGGTAATTAAACATAATTTCTCGAATCTTAATTGAAAAATAACAATAACTAGTAAAATAAAATAATAAAACGAATCCTCAACTAATAAGCGAATCAATGAACTTAAATTCGTATTCGATTCGTTTAATAAACGAATTGAATCTAATTGACCCATTTATTAAACGAATCCATTTTTTCAAACCTGTATTCGCTTTAAAGAAAATCGAATCAAACAAATAAACGAATCCTAACCCAACCCCTACCGTAAACCGCAACCGAACCAAATCCATCTGATTCGGTTAAGGTTGGACCAAAATTCCAACCGCCCAAACTGACGATAGGACCGGTTCGAACCGTGACAATCACGGTTCCAGTTCGAACCGTAACAGTTACGGTTCAAACCGTTTACGGTTCGAAACCGTTTACAGTTCAAGATTTGAACCATCAGCCGTTACGGTTTAAGGTTTGAACCTTAACAGCTATTTTTTTATTATTATAATAAATCTTAAAATATCTAATTTTTCCCTCCCAATAATTATATTTTGGGGGCATTTTAGGCATCATAAAAAATCAAAAAACATTATAAATAATCCTTGAACTCATTTTTCAAAATCACAAAATCATTTACTCTTCCCACTCTCTCAATTTCTAAATTTTCATATATTCAATTAATTTATTCTCTTATTAACTCAATCTCTTCATTATAATGACAAGCTCATCACATAACATTATAATGACAAGCTCATCACATCACACAAATATTCATGAGGTTGTGGATATCACTCAACATACCAGCGGCAAAACGACTTCACGTATTCAAAAGAGAAATCGAGGTTCTGAAATATTGACAAAATATTTCACTCTGGTAGTGAATGATGTCACTGGTGAGAAGAACATGTCTGCAATTATTGTGGAAAAAATTACAAACACGCCGGTGTGTATGAAACTACGACGAGTCATATGAGGAGTATTCATAAAGTAATATTTGGGATTGATACAACACAAATATAAATGATAAGATTTTCGACTTCCGGTCCAGGTTCTTCTTCTTCTACTAAATTATTTAAATATAATGAATCTCAATGAAAAGATAATCTAACTAAATTAATTGACATGGAAAATTTAGCTTTTACTTTTGGTGAAAAAAGCGTTTTTTAATGATTTAATACATGAAAAGTTAAATTATGCTATATGTAAACTTACTAGGATGACATGTAAAAGAAAAATGATGGAATTATATGCAAAAGGTCAAAATAATTTAAGGGAATTACTTTTTAAACTTAAAGGTCATGTTTCAATTTGTAGTAACATATGTAGTGATCATTGGGACTACATTCATACATGGGTATGACATGTCAATGTATTGATGATTCATTGTTTATTCAAAAAAAAATTATTATATTTCGACATTTTGATGATGCACACTGCACATAATATTTATGTAATAATTAATAATATTTTACAGCATATGGATTAGTGAAAAAAAATTTACTATTGGATTTGATAATGCATCAACTAATACTACATCAATTAATGAACTTAAAAGTATTTGCCAACCAAATTTTGCAGGTAAATTTTTCCATGTTCGATGTGCATGTCATATTTTGAATTTATATGTACAAGATGGTTTGAAATCTTTAAACTCTGAATATGCAGCCATTAAAAAAATAATTATTTTACTTTGTCGTATTATAAAATTAGAAGAGAATGATGTATTTTTGTAAGCAAAATGGTGTTAGGCCGAAAACATTCGACCGTGATATTCCAACTTGTTGGAATTCTACTTATTTTTTACTAAATGAAAGTTTTGAATATAAAGATTAATCATGATCATTTGTTACTCACTATCAATATGATGTAGTTTTATATTTCAGTCATTGGGAAGTTTTTCCAAAAATTTTAAAGCTTCTAAAAGTTTTTAATGATGCTATGAATATTTTAAGTGGTGTTTATTATCCAACTTCAAATATTTTTCTCCTTACAAGCCTTGACATTGTTGGGATAATAGCCGAACCTAGTAATAATATCAACGAATTTGATGATATTTTTGATAATCCTAACAATATTTTTGATGATCCTAACAATGAATTGGATGATCCCAACAATGTCATTGACGATCCTTCAAATGTAATTAAAAAATATGTTGCATCAATGAGGACAAAATGTCTTAATTATTACAAAGACATATCATTACTTCATCTTGTTGCTTTTGTTTTGGATCTAATGTTTAAAATTGAAGATTTGGAAAATAACCGATACTACACAATCCATGAATACACCAACTGAACAATCTAAGCTTCTTGCTGGTAGAAGTTGGTAAATGCAACGAAGTAAAAAATCAAAGTCCACTAATACCACCACTACTAATTCAGAAATTAATAAAAATCTAACGATAAATTTTGAGTTTCCCCAAAGTACTTTGGTAGGTGAGCAATTTCTTATCCTTGTTGGTGGTAAAAACATTAAGGATTATTTCCAGTCCTGGCCGTGATTGCAAGGGAGGTATTAGCGACATCGATCTCAACTGTATTTGTAGAGCAGATATTTAATATGGGCGAAAATATTCTTGATGACAGAAGATCAAGGTTGAAACCGAATATGTTTGAAGCTCAAATGTATCTTGACGATTGATGTAGGGCAGAACACCGTGAACAAGAAAATTAGCCAGAAACTTTTGAAGATTGTGTGATAACACGAACACAACTGGAGCCGAAGGCTCAAGTACCGAAACGCCTTCCCCGGATGACTATGAATAAAATGTTAATGGGGTAAATTATTAAAAATTAAATATAACAGTTTTATATGAGCTTTGATTCTTCTACGCCCCAATAGGATACATAGGCAGCTTATGTATGTGCAAGCTCTTTTTTTTTTCAAAACAATGAATAAATTATCAATGTCTACTTTTAGTCTTACTCTTTAGTAAATCTTAATTTTTTTATTATTTTTATAACAATTTAAATTAATATATTTACTCTTTATTAAATCTTAATTTTTTTTATTTTTATAATAATTTAATTTATTTAAAAAAAATCGAACCTTAAACTGAACCGAACCGCACAGTTCGGTCGGTTTAAAGTTTGGTTGCGATTCGATTTTGTCCGAACTGCAACCGATCAAACCTTAAATCAAACCGAACCGAACCGAACTATTGGTTTACGATTCGGTTGCAATTCAGCCAAACCCGAACCGTCAACTGCACGGTTCGGTTACGGTTTTGAACCGTAACCGAACCCTGTGCAATGCCTACCCATAACTGAATACAATGCGGGCGAGTTCCAAAAACTCCCTTTTAATAGACCGAAGCCTAACAGAAGCTTTGTTGGGTCCAAGATTCTAAGGCTATAACTAAAGCCACACACAAAGAAGAAAGGGGCTCATTAGAATCGCTATATTCATTTGTAAGCCCTTCGACCTAAAAGGGCATGTAGGTTGTTCACAAAGCATTCGAAATCCAAAAATTCCTCGTCTTCCTTGTGGTTGTCATTTGACAGCTATCCCGACTATGTCTCTGCACATCTCTAACATATCCTGAGTAACCACCTTTGTTAATATGTCAGCTGGATTCTCATCTGTATGGATCTTCACTAGTCTCAACAATTGTTGATCAATCATTTTGTGTATCCAATGATAGCGAATATCGATGTGCTTTATCTGAGAATGATACATTGAGTTCTTGCTCAAGTCCAAATAACTCTGACTATCACAATATATCTTGTATTTTGTCTACTTAATCACTATTTCTTTGAGAAATATTTATTTTCTTGCTTTCGTTGCTGCAATATACTCAGCTTTTGTTATGGATAATGTAATACATCTCTGCAATCTTGACTGCCATGACACAGCTCCCCCTGTAAAAGTGTAGAGAAAACCCGATATAGATTTTCTACCATCAAGATCTTCTGCTATATCTGAATTTGTATAGCCTTCCAATATTGGATCAGCTCCCTCGTAGCACATACATAACTTCGATGTACCATTGAGGTACCTGAGAATCCATTTGACTGCCCCCCCTTAGTGTTCGTTTCCTTGGCTTGAGAGAAAACGGCTCACTACACCCACTGCGTGAGCAATATCTGGCCTGGTACATACCATGGCATACATTAGGCTTCCAACTGCTGAGGAATATGGTATTGATGAGATATCATCTATCTCTTTCTTGGATGAGGGGCGCGAACTCTTGCTCAGTTTGAAGTGGTGCGCTAGCAGGATGCTGACATGTTTGACATTCGGTATATCAAATCTTCTGATCACCCGTTCAATATAATTTTCCTATTAAAGTTACAACATTTTGTTCTGTCTGTCTCGAACTATTTGTATTCCCAAAATCTGTTAAGTTGGTTCTAAGTCTTTCATGTCAAAAGACTTAGAGAGTTCTTTCTTTAGGTGGATGATCTTCGCTGCATTTTGTCCAACGATTAACATGTAGTCTACATATAATAGAATAACAATGAAATTTCCATCCGGAAACTTGTGAATGTAAACACACTGGTCAGTTGTAGTTTTTTATAGCATTGACTCACCATGAACGAGTCAACTTCTTGTACCACTGTATGGTACTTGTTTAAGGCCACACAAGCTCTTATTCAGCTTGCAAATAAAGTACTTTTTTCTTGAAACCTTGAAACCTTCTGGCTGCTCCATGTAGATTTAAAAAAGTTCACCAAAGTCGATTCTTTTTTCTATAGGAATCATTTGACTACTAACCAGGCTTCGTGTTTCACCACATTTCCATTGTTATCTTTCTTCAACTTGAACACTCATTTATTCTTCAGTACTTACTTGCATTGCGGGAGCTTGACTATCTCATAAGTGTGATGCTGCAGAGATTCTATTTTGTCTTGCATTGCGTGCATCCATTTTCCTTTGTCTTTATGAGATACAGCTTCCTTGAAATTTGATGGCTCCCATGTTAGAGTGTATGCCCTAAAACCAGTTATGGATGTAATGGTTTAAGGCATAATGTTTGTAATATAGTTTATTATTTATTAATAAAAGGCATTTGTTAACTACATATTATTACATCCATATTTTATGTGTATGTCCTGAGACATTATGTCAAATAAATATTGTTAATCCAAAAGACATTTGCGATTATGAGAGTCAACGATATTTATATATGTCTCAAATTAAGTTCTTTGTAAAATATGATTGTTATACGAGACAATAATATATCACTTGACCAATATTGTTGTGTGTCGTCTAGATTGACATATGATGTTAATAGAATGGATGATAAGTCTCATATCATAAGGACACAGACAATAGATGTTTCATTAGTAGAATGAAATATCGAACACGACCACAGAAACGTAAGATTACATGATAATATTATCTAAGGTCATTGATCTTCATAATAATACATTAGTGTCGTCATATCCTCTGACCTGAGTGTAGGAAATGACTTTCCTTAGCGGAACGGAAGTTGCTTATGGTGGCACCGGGTCCGGTATGGATCTTTAAAATTTTCTTTGTCTTCTCTCTTTGCTGTAGTAGCCAAGATCAATTCTTTGATGTCCAACACTTGGATCAACCACTCGATCTTCCGAACTATGACTCGAAACCAACAAACCGAAGTGTGGGCTTCACTCACAAAGATCAAACCTCTAAACTATTTAGAGATTTTGGATGTCACAATGGTGTTTGGCTCTTTGGAATTTCAAACACTCTCACAACACTTGTGAATGTTTGAACTCTCTCTATTTTCTCTCAAATATTTCTCACAATACTTGTGTGAATGTTTTCAAAATGTTAACCTTAGGAAGTGAGAGAAATGGTAGAGATTATATTCTCTTACATAAGTCAACTAACCTTGTCATTAAGCATCTAATGCTTTCTTGCAATAGCCAACGTAAAAATGTGAATGTTATACCAAAGCATAAGAAATGATAAGCTAAAGACAGTGACTTTGTCATTAAGCATCCAATGATTTCTTTCAATGGCAAATACATAAATGTGGAGGCCATACCAAAGCATAAAAATGGATTAGCTAATGACAAAACTATTAGGTGTATACAAGCCACATAATAGACATAATAAATTGGAGAGCATGGCAAGCCATATGGCTTTGTCTGCAATGGTAAATAAAAATCAATATCTTAATAATGATTTATTTACCTTCAATTATGTTGTAGTAATTATCTCATAATTATTACTAACTTGATTATCTCATAATCAAGACTTGATTATCTCATAATCAAAGAATTCTAGAAAATATTAAGTTAAACTAATTTAACATAGTTTTCATTTGTGACAATAAATATTATTAATCTCATTAATAATATATAAATATAAAGTGAGCATATAATTAGACAATCTAATTATATTAGGTTTACTACAGTTAATCGAGCTAGCACGGGGACCAAATGTACCTACGGTTCCGAGCTCCAATAATTCTGAAATATTAATTAAACTCTTTAATCAAATATTATGAATTATTAACTCCGTGTTATTCCACTAAAAACTTGAAGTTGAACTCTCGTTATCGTAGATGGATAAAATAAACCGAACAAATTCGGTGTCCATCGATATAGTCATTACATATGGATATAGCCCTTCACGAATATCTCATAAATAGAGCCGAGTCAAAAGTCCGTTAAACCCCTCTAAATATTTTGTCTCTTAAGTATCATTGATTCTATAATGAATAATTAATCCATAACAATTATGAATATAAAACTTTCTATTCGCAATAGAAAAGTTGAGCGCTCAAATTGTTCAAGTCATGAATCAACTCTTAAAAGAGATATTCATCTGCTTCTCGTAAGAAGGAGTGGATTCTATATCTATGTAAAACGTTCCCAACTACACACCAAACCATATCCCCAAAATACGTAGTTATTGGCTGGGAATGCAACACCAACCTCACCATAGTAAATCAAAGGACATAGCATGTCATGCAGGAGTTCGTAGTACACTCAAGATTAAGATCGAATCTATATATTACCATCAATTAGATAAAATGAATTTCTTCGGTTAACGGATATTAAAATAAATTCATATTTATCTGAGTCCAGTCCTATATGATCTCATCCTACAAGGCGCTTCCATTCCCATGTCACTACATGAACGATCGCGGATCAAGATCGTCATACAAGTATATAATGGACCGCAGCTATAGATAAACCACAAACAAAGTACTCTATTTGTTTGCTCTCTATGGACTATTTAGATTACTAACTCCAGACTTAAATCCTCTCGTGCATCAAACATACACAAAGTCTGAAGGTACAAGAGTAATCAAAGTAAACAAGATAATTGGATAATATGCGATATAAATCAAACAACTTTGATAAAATAAATAATGCATTTATTATTATTATTTCAATAAATTAATTCTGTTTACAATACATGAAGCTCTAGGATATAAATCTCAATAATCTCCATCTTGGACTATAGCAAATGTGACATGTCATGTAATCTTAAACCCTTTAGGTGACCTTCAAACACTTTAGCCGATAAGGTCTTTGTAAATGGATCAGCCAGGTTGTCTAGGATGGAATCTACGTGACTGCGACATCTCATCTCTGTACTATCTCCCTGATGAGGTGATATTTCCTCTCAATATGCTTACCCCTTTTGTGGTTTCTTGGTTCGTTGGAGTTCGCCACTACACCATTATTATCACAATAAAGTGTAATCGGTTTATCCATATCTGGAACAACTTCCAGATCTGTCAAGAACTAACGGAGCCAGACTGCTTCCTTAGTTGCTTTACAAGCTGCTATATATTCAGCCTCCATGGTGGAGTCAACAATAAAAGATTGCTTTATACTCTTCCATACTATAGCCCCACCACTTAGGGTGAACACTGATCCAGATGTTGATTTCCTAGAATCGACATCCGTATGAAAATAAAAGTCTGTATATCCTATCAGAATCATATCCTGACTTGTATATACAAACATATAATTTCTCATTCTCCGAAGATACTTGAGAATATGTTTCACCGCTATCCAATGATCTAATCCTGGGTTGGATTGAAACCTACTGACTACTCTCATTGTAAAACATATGTATAGTCTCTTGCATAACATAGCATACATAAGACTTCCAACTGCTGAATCATATGGTATATGTCTCATCTCCTCAACTCCTTGAGGTGTCTTAGGAGACTGTTCCTTAGACAAATAAATTCCATGTCTGAAAGGTAAATTACCTTTCTTGGAATTTTGCATACCAAATCGCACAAGAATCTTGTTGATATAGGTTGTTTGAGACATTGCTAACAGTCATTTCTTGCGATCCCGAATGATCTGGATCCCAAGTACATAACTTGCCTCTCCCAAATCTTTCATTTGGAATTGGTTAGCTAGCCAGATTTTCACGTCTGATAATATCTTTACATCATTCCCAATGAGTAAAATATCATCGATGTATAACACAAGGAAAACCACATTCCTATCAATGATGAGCTTGTAGACACAAGGCTCATCGATGTTCTACTCAAAGTTATAAGATTTGATCATAGTATCAAATCTTATGTTCCAAGATTTAGATGCTTTCTTAAGTGCATAAATGGACCTTTGCAACTTGCAAAATTTTTGCTCTTGACCTTGGGTAATGAACCCCTTTGGTTGTACCATATAGATACTCTCATCAAGAGTGTCATTCAAGAATGCAGTCTTGACATCCATTTGCCAAATCTCATAGTCATAATATGCGGCAATGGAAAGAAGAATTCTGATGGATTTAAGCATAGCTACTGGCGAGAAAGTTTCTTCATAGTCAACTCTCTCTTTTTGGGTATAACCTTTTGCCACTAGTCTAGCCTTGAAAGTCTATACTTTCTCATCTATTCCTCCTGCAACCTATGGGTTTTACTCCATCAAGTTGGTCTACAAGTTCCCAGACTGAGTTGGAGTACATAGACTCCATCTCGAGGTTCATGGCTTTGAGCCATTCCTCTTTATCAGTATCTTCCATTGCACTATGATAGGTCAATGGATCATCTATACCATCACAAGATGCAACAACTTGCACCTCACCATTTCCTAGATAGCGTTCAGGTTGTCTTACAACCCTCCCACTACATCTATGTGGTATAGTATCCTGATAAACTTGCATCTGACTTTCAGATGTAGAAGGTGTAATGTCTTTGTCAACATTTGACAATGGTGTACTGGTCGTACCAGCAAGTAACATTTTACTTCAAGGTTTGGACCCTCTCATATAGTCCTCCTCAAGGAATGTAGCATTTGCTGACATAAATACTTTATTATCTTCTGGACTATAAAAGAATTCACCCTTAGTTTCCTTAGGATAGCCTACAAATAGGCACACCTGTGAACGTGGTTCCAACTTCGTAGTCTTGTTCTTTAGCACATATGTCCGACACCCCCATATGCGGAAATGTCGCAAACTAGCTTTACGACCATTCCATAACTCTAAGAGAGTTTTAAGAACAGACTTAGAAGGAACTACATTCGGGACATACAATGCAGTTTGCAATGCATACCCCCAGAATGAACTAGGTATAGTGCTATAACTAAATATTGATCTCATCATGTCTAGTAGAGTCCGATTTCTCCTTTCTGTAACACCATTTTGTTGTGGTGTTCCAGGTGCTGTAAGTTGTGAAATAATTTCATGCTCAACTAAGAATTCCTCGAAATCTCTATCAAGGTATTCTCCTCCACGATCTGATCATAGAATTTTGATGCTTTTACCTAACTGGTTCTCAACTTCAGCACGATACTCTTTGAACTTTTCAAATGTATCTGACTTGTGCTGCATTAGGTAAACATACCCATATCTGGAATAATCGTCAATGAAAGTGACGAAGTATTCAAAACCACCTCGGGCATTTACATTCATCAGTCCGTAAATATCCGAATGTATTAGCTCAAATGTTTCTTTGGCTCTTATCCCTTTTCTAGTAAAAGGTCTCTTAGTTATTTTGTCTGCTAGACGGGATTCGCAGACAGGTAAAGTACCGAGTTTTAACTGATTTAAATCTATGTTCTTAATTAGTCTATCTATTTGGTCAAGGTTAATGTGACAAAGTCTAAGGTTCCATAAATAGGTATCATCATGAGAAATATTTTACCGTTTAGTTTTAGATCTTTCAATCTTAATCATTTCAGTATTAAGTAGTGATTCATGCATTAACGGTCTTAATACATATAGATTATTTTCGGAGTTTCATGTGCATATCTTTAATCC
>SKCR01002687.1:0-26955 GCA_019454045.1 Zanthoxylum bungeanum
AACTACTGGTCTTTTGGATTTTAGTCCCAGGCATTATGTTATATCCGTTGGGCACCTCACAAGCACCATCTCCATGACCATTATTACATTGATAGCCAAAACTTACCTTAAGCTCTCCTTCAGAATTACTCATAGTTTGATGTTGCATTAGAGGGCTGAAACAGAGGAAGCATATCTGGCATTAAGTTTTGCAGTATACGAAACCAACAAATGTACTAGTATAATAATTGACGAAAATAGCAGAGAGCTTCATAAGATTGAGATAAGCATATTTGAGTAGCATTACAACATCATCAAGCATTTCCAAAGATTGGTTCAAAATAAAAAACTAAAGCTTTTAGAGACCACTATTACTGTATATGTGTCATTAGAACACCTAGAAAATTCATTTAGAGCCTGGTTCTCAAGTAGAATAAAGAGACAAATGGAGATCACAGTGCTAATTTTCTACTTCAGAAAATAACCAACCAGATTTTCAAGAATCTAAAACTTAGTTTCCTAAACTTTTATGCAATATCAATTATTTGACTTTCAAGCTTTTCGATTAAACATTTATCATCCAACTTTATATTAATCAATGAAATGTGTGTGGATCGAAATTAGTCTTTCTCCACCAAATCAATGAAAATAGAACAAAGGATGATAAACCATAAATATAGAGAACATAAATAAAAGTCCTTTTATTCTCATGGGCCTATGAACGAAGCTTACATCATGCAAATCAAAAGCATGTATTAGTGAATGCATTAGCA
Organism: Zanthoxylum bungeanum; assembly: GCA_019454045.1. NCBI lineage: Eukaryota > Viridiplantae > Streptophyta > Magnoliopsida > Sapindales > Rutaceae > Zanthoxylum > Zanthoxylum bungeanum. Next base: position 753 of record SKCR01002687.1, read on the forward strand.
ATCACGACAGTCTTGACTCCTATGCAATTCAGATCCATTAACAAGTCTTGTTTAGAATTAAGATATTAAAGTATGAAGATTACAAGCAATGAAGCAAATAGAAGGATGAAAATTGAGCATCGTTGATACAATAACAACACAAGGAATTGTACCTAATGACTTTCAAATTTCAATAACCATATGGTTTGTCAGAAGATTTGGTAACTAGCAAATTTGCTTTCCTATTAAGAAACAGAAACAACTGACTCAGAAGTGAAACTTCTCAGACCAATAATTTCTCCCAAAATGAACAAATTGTCAGTGACAGTCGCATACAAAATCACTACAAGAAATTAATGAAGCCGTCTGATAAATGGAAACCCACTGAACTCCAAAATATCAAAAACAAAATACACCCATATAACATAAGCAGATAAGCTACCAAAAAAACATGAAAATTATTAAAATCAATCAAACAGAAACAAACAAAATGAACAAAACAAAACAAAACAAACCCAACTGACCTTTTTATGCTTTAAATCCAGAACACGGCCTCTCAGTCACTCAGATCAAGCAAATATAAGAAACCCACACAAAAAAAATGCGAGGATATATATAAATAAACAAGTGAAAGTGAAAACAAAAAAGCAGTGATGGGAAAACAAGGGAATGAAAAGCAAAGCAGAAGAAGCAAAAAGATTTGAAGAAAGAATATAAATCCAAGAAGTTGTACGTTATAGGGAATGATTTTAAAGAGAGATGAATGGATGGTTGTGAAGAGTCGTTTGCTAAATTTAGAGGAATTTTTTTTTCCTATTATTTTTCATTTATTTTGGTTTTTTTTTTTTTTTTTTTTTTTTTTTTTTTTTTTTTTTTGTTGTTGTTTTCTATTTTGTTGTCAGATTCACTATTACCGGTAATGCCGTTTTTTGAGTTCCACTTGAACTCTTTTGAAAGTTAAAACACAAACCGAACACATCGGCTAATGAACTTCTAACTTCTGTCTATGTAATCACGATTCTTCCTATTATTACCATACTGCCCTTTTAATTGGCCTTTTCGAAAAATACACGACCAAATCCTATTGTTTTAGTTTTGGAAATTGGATAGCTAGATCCCAATGTTTAAAAAATGACATCGAGACCCCTTCTATAAGTGAATTTTGTCTATTTTGATTGAGATAATTTGGTTATTAATAATCAATAACGTTCAATAAAATTGACGTAGTGTGTGTATGTATGTATGTCTATATATATATAATAATAATAATAATAATAATAATAAGGGCAAGATGGGTAATACAAATGATTGAAAAATTGGAATTTGACTTCTCAAAATCAAATTAAACCCATTTCAAATTTCAATCTCCTTTGTTTTAAATTTCATTGGATAAAGAGAATATCAATATTTTACATTAATACCCTAATCTCCATCTAAATAGATCAAATTCACTTGTAACTTAATAAGAGAAGATTCAGATGTCCATTCCTTAAACTGTAAGATCTAACTGTCCATTAGGGCACAATTTTTAAGATCTTTTTTGGGATATGAGACTAAGAATGGGTAAACATGGATTGAAAATTTTCTCCTATCAATTTGATGAAATGGAGTTGTCATAATAGATAGATATGGTGGGGACAGGACTGTGAGAGAAGAGGACCTATAGAAAGATTACAGCCTAAAATAAATCTTGCATGCTGTTGAAATGTGTGCCGCATTAGCAGTCCAAAGGAAGCATTTGAGCAATTTGACCCTCTTGCTCTTTTTTTTTTTTTTTTTTGTTTGAATTGTTACAAAATACAAACTACATATATTACAATATGCTATCAACTGGGATTCTAGATACATATAATTATAGCACTGCCCAGAAATCAACCGAGACGTAGCTCGGGACTTACAAATTCTAAATCAACCAAGACACAGCTTGGGAATCAACTCCCATATAGGAGAACTTCTTCCTCCTAAAGAGGAAGGTTTGAGTCCCCACTGCTTTTGTGGGGACTCGAACCCATGTCTCTCACCATGTCTCTCACTTGGTGAGAGACATGGGTTACCAATGAGGCCACTACCTCATTTGCGACCCTCTTGCTCTTTAAACGATGGAGATTATCAACGAACCACTTTAGATTTGGAAAAAAAATATATATACGTGAAATGGTTCATAGATAATTATCTCAGAACCATTTTAGGTTTGGGGAAAATACATATAGCCATCACGGATTTTTGATTTTAATACATGAGCTACTTTGGCTATATGTATTTTCTCTTAACTTAAAATGGTTTAGAGATAATTTCTCTGAAATGAAATATCAAATTAGGGACAATTCCATCAAAAAAGACAATAAAAATCTACAACAAATAATGACCATTTTATTATTCTTGCTTGGGCACATGGGGCTCCAGTAAAAAAAAAATAATGGAGTCCGCTTTAGTGATCCTACTGTCCAAATTTGGAGAGAGAAAAAATTCATCTCTTTTTTTTTTGTTGGTTTGGTACGTGGATCGTTAGATGGAAATTCAACGGCCCACGTATTATTGGAGGGTGCTCCCGTATTGGAACGCCCCACATCCTTTCTTTCTTTGCCACAAATATGAAGATGGGGTTTCGTGAAGATACTTTCTATCAGTGTTTCCGAATTGATGATCATCCGAATTGTGATCGATGATCTAAAAAACTTAATGAATCACTAGTCCGACTTCAACAGACTTCTTTAGCATGGTTCCATGGAAATTTGCAATTGGTTTTATCAGTGGTTTTGTTCTTGGCAACGATACCAAAAGGTCTCAATGTTATGGGATTCATGAGCAACTTATTGAATAATTAAGTCTAGAGCTTGCTCAAAGCTTGAAAGTATTACAGTTTATGTAGAAACTATTTCTCTCGAATGGATCATAGATTATTCTTAAGTCTATCATCTCATTCATATGGTTAGAGATGACTTCATAAATAATTTTAATTAATTAAAAATCACAAAAAAAATAATAATTTTTAATTTTTAGTTTTAAAATTTAAATTTTGAAAAATAGGAATTTTTACCGGTATTTTAGAGTTTCGATTTTTTGGACTTAACCGAACTGAACTCACGACCAGTTCCCGATTTAACTGGCTGATCTGATCCGATTTTCAAAACTGGGCCTTCTATCAACCATTCAACAGAACATACAGGCCCCATGTATTATGCTTTGAGGATGCTGGTGGTTATTATGGATCACAGCTCTGGTTCTACAGCAAGCCGCGACACGTACAGAACTCAAGTTGACAGGGTGAAGCTCTGAATAGAAACAGATAAAGAATAGCACAGAGAAATATTTGGCGATAAAGGACATGCAGGGGATAACTATTTATAGTTTATACCGATCAATAAACAGTCTAAAGCAGTACTTAAATGGCGGTTTAAGGATAGAGATTAAAGAACTAAATATAAGATAATGTGAATTCTGAATATGCAATCATCATTATCCCAGTCGGGGAGCTACTATCAACCAACCTAAATTTCTGAATACTTCATCTAAGCAGCATATGTAAACCAATGCATGCAAAACCATGTGTATAGATATGAGGTTATTGGGTGCTAAAATATGTGAAAGCGATGATAAGTAGAGGAGACAATCATCATAAAAGTCGCAGAACCGTGAACATTAGACAATCATTTTAAACATTCTTTGCATCTATCATATAGTAGATCAATTAACCTGCTTCCAAAAGACCACACCTATACTGAGCTACTAAAGACCTGAGGCTTGAGCGCACAGTTTTGTATATCGGGTTTTCCTTGCCAAAAGTGGGGTACTGCTATCACGGTGAAATTGAAAGGAGATATTTCAGCATTATGATCCAACAGAGTAGAAAACTTTTGTCATCCCCTTCTTTGTTCGAATCTGAGAAACCTGGATGATAATAAGAACATGTCTCAGAAGGTTGAGTACTATATAAGCCACTTGAACTTTAAGGGTCTCCAGGACAAGAGTTTTTTTATGACTAGAATATAGATATTATCATATTGCTGTACCTTCATGCTTATGATCTCAGAAATTTCAGAGACATGGGTACCACCACAAGGGCAACCAGGGCAATCCCCTAATTTCACAATTCGAGGAGTGCTGCCCTGCAAAATATCGAAAATAGGCTATAAGTTGTTTTCTAGAAATAAAATACTGCTAAATCTGAAACAAATACATTAACATGCAAGGCAGACCAACCCTCTGTAGGAATTGGAACAAGATGATGCAGTTTCTGTCTAGAAAAATTTTCCAAATATAATCACTGGTGATGATCACATATACACACATCCACACGCAGTAGAAGCATGCTCTCAATCCATTGCTCTCTTATAGCTTACTTCCTTTAACATTTTGTAAATCAACAATGAGCCTATCTAGTTCTGGTTCTTGTAAATATCCTGCAATCTATAATCGCATTATAGCCAGGTAATATATTCTAATTTAGGCATTAATGAAGCCCCATGGCTGTCTGAGAAATGCACGACCTCTATAAAGGCAACAGCACTAGCGACAATCAAGAAGTATAGAAACAAATAAATTACTTCATCAACAAATTAGGATTTTATTCCGCCACTTTTTTTTCTCCGGAGTCTGAATAAGAGACGACACTGAAATGCCTGAGATTCTCCAAAACAGCATCCAATGGTGGTGATCCAACACCATTTATGCCCAAATAGAAATCTTAGCAAAAAGAGTATCAAAATAGGAGGACGAATTGTTGACATATTAAGTAACCAGATCCTGACCTTGGGAATGTAATCTGGGAGGCAGCCACCACACAACAGAGAAGCTTCTTCATATGGTAATACTGCAACATAAACCTGAAAGAGAGAAAGCATATCAGAAAGAAATGATACATAAAGCAAACAGAATTACACCTATATCAAGAAAAACAAAGTGAAACTTACTTTCCCTCCTCTAGATATTAATGCATTAGCTTCTAGCTCTAGTTCTGTCGTCTTGCTCTGTAATTCATTTTGTGGAACAGTGCCCTTATATTCGACATAGGGCCTGGTAATAAGGATACCCTCATAATTAACAATTCCAAGAAAACAACTTGCAAATAAAAATAACTCTTCATCTTGATAAAATACTATCATTGACAACTTTAGAACAGAAACAGTAGTTCTGCGTACGAAGGTACTACCAAATAAGACACCGATAATAAACTACAACAACAAAGTTTACATATTCTTTTTATGGCGATAAGCATGAGGTTTAACAGCTGGTTTGTAACATACCCATCAGGGAAATGGTAGCCTTTCCCTGGCTCCAAATGTCCTAATCCAACTTTTTCCATGCATACATCCAGCAAATGCCCAGCCGAGTGCAGCCTGCATAAGCAAATAATAAAATTTATTAACAAAAAATTTTAATTAAAGCATCCGGTCCAGAGTGTAAATTTGAAACAAGCCTACAACTGAGCATAACATGACCTCAAGAAGTTTCAATTTTTATTTGAATGAAAAAAAAACTCACTGACAGATCAATTAGCACTAATTAACATAAAATTATGTCTTTATTAACAAATCAAAACTATATGTTAAAAAATTAAAATGAATGGCTTCTTCTAATTCCATACCTTGAATTCAGCATGCGCCTTGACTCATCAACGCATAAGTGAACTTCTTTCCCTTTCTCTAACTCCATTTCAAATTCCCCGCCAGAATTATCAACAATCCCATAATGAAACACCTTCAAAACAAATCAATCGAAAACAGAAATTAAAAATAAAATTAACCCAGATATAAACTCAGAATAAAAATAAAACAATTTTTAGAGTAACAGTATTTTACAATCCCATCTTTTGATCGAACGTCTTGTACAATGAACTTAATATCAGAGTCAGGAACTGTGATAAAGCCAGTGTCGAAAGGTTGACCGCCGCCTTGTGGATGAAATATCGTTGACTCTAATATCAAAGCTCGTTTACCATCATCGCCGTTGATATACGCAATGAGCTTAGAAATCGATTGGAGTTTCAACATGTTGTTGTAGTAATCGAGTTTTGTCGGAGCCACTTCCATGTTAATGGCTTCAAGCTGACTCAGTTCGGCGTTGATCGTAGGATTTTTTTATTTTTTGAAGATCAGTGCTTTCTTTCGAAGCGTTTTTGGACAGGGTGGGTTCACTGAATCCGGGATTAAATTGGAAGGAAAATCAAAATTGGCAATAGATTTGTGTAAACTTCAACGGACTTTTGGGTTGACGGTGTCGTTTTTGAATTGTTGGTGATGTTGCATATCTTCGAATGTTTTTTTTACAAACATTGCTAATACTTTGACCAAAGAATAACTGAGTATGACCAACGCAACATAGTGATTTGAGTTTTGATACTTTATCTCTAGGGTCTTATTTTCAAGATTTGAGGTATAAATATTGGATAATATTCTTATAAAAGTGTAAGATAATATTAATTTACTCACATATCTATATGGATGACGTGAGATTTTCCGATATTTCAAAAAAAAAATTGATTAATTATTAAAAATAATAATAATTGAAGAAGCAAAGCTCGTCGTGTCTTGAGTAACAGTAGATTTGATCATTTGGTGTAACCCCGCTAATTTGATGAGTTTGTTTTTTGTTGTGATATAAACAATCACAATAGAGGAGAAGTGAGAGGAAAAATCTTATTTATTACTCAACAAAAGAATTACAAAGCTATTTCAAAGTTTTACAAAAAACCTTTCAATACTCTTTACTCTATATTAACTCATTTTATTTTGGGATTTCTGATATGCTTAACAAATGACTATTGGGCTCCTTTTATAGGGCTAAAAAAATGTGCTATAGTGCCACACGTTTTGACAGTTGGCAACTTTCAAAACATCAGGTGGAGTTTAACAAATCTCCCCATCGGTGAAGATTTGCCTTAAAATCTGAGCCGACCTCAAATCACCCAAATCAGATCCTCAAAAGGATCCACTCCTGACTGCATCTGAATGACTACCTACGTACCCCAAGTTGGGATCAAGCCAATCGCAGTTCTATGTATCTCCATGCTTTGACTATATGTATAGTTTTGACATCCCGTCTATGGCACGACAGATTTCAAGTTTTTCCTTCGGTAAAACTTTTGTGAACATATCAGCACCATTATCATCGGTGTGAATCTTTCTGAGTTCTAACAGCTTTGAACTCATGACGTTTCGTATCCAGTTATAACTCACATCGATATGTTTTGACCTCGAGTGAAAAGTAGAATTTTTATCAAGGTATATAGCACTCTGGCTATCACAATACAAAGTGTACTTCTCCTGCTTGAAACTCATTTCCTGGATAAATTTCTTCATCCACAATAATTTCTTGCAAGCTTCTGTTACTGCAATGAATTATGCCTCTGTTGTAGAGAGTGCAACACATCGCTACAACCTTGACTGTCATGCCACAGCTCCCTCTGAGAGAGTAATTAGATACCTTGAAGTAAACTTACGGGTATCCACATCACCTGTCATATCTGAATCGGTGTAACCCATTAACACTGGCTTGTTGCTTTCAAAACATAATCTCATTTTGGATGTGCCTCGAAGATAGCACATTATCCATTTGATATCATTCCAATGTTCTTTTCTTAGATTTGACATATGTTAAACAAAATCAAATGGAAAAGTGGCAAATGTCATTCTCATCCAAGAGACATATGTTAATTTGAACAAAAGGCGGTAAATGAGTTTGGTTTTGAAAAGTTCATATCCATATTAGAAAATTTAATTTCTTAAATTTTAAATTAATGCTAGTATTATTTTTTTTGTCCGATTCATTTATCAACCAAACAACTGCACTATCCTTCGAAGTAATCAGCCCATTCGTAGCTGAACTACAAACACAAATCAATCGTAACATCAAATCATAGCCAATGCACCCCAAATAAAAAAAAAATGCAATACAACAAACTAAATTAAGCATCAGACCACTTCCTATGAATGTAAAGATCCATGTTTACACCCTCTTTGTTCTGCATCTTGTCAACCGTATTAACTTAAACCTAATTTAATTAACAAACCCAAATCAGCTTTTTCTTCTGGCTCAATTAAAATCACACAAAATCAGAACTTCCCATTAAGTTTTTGAAAAAATAAATTCATTTTTTTCACCAAAGACCTGAAAAAAGCGAGAAAAAAAAAAGGGTAAACGTTAAGAATAGGGGAAAAACATTTTTATTTTCCTGTGTATCAAAGTTGCAAAGTAAATTAATGTCCCGAAAATTGTATTCAAATTTAGAATTACCAAAATATTAATCGGGTCGGGCCCATACAATTGGGCTTAAAGAGTTATTATTGTGAAGCCCGTTACAGTGTCCACTAATTCATACGGGCCCTTTTTTCTTTCTGCTGACGAAAAGCAAGGCCCATTTAAAAAAATCTACAAAGAAAAAAAAATTTAAAAACGCTTTTATTATTTTGAGGAGGTAAAAGCTTTATCTATCGTGCCAAAAAACGCGCCAAAATTATAGCAATCAAGTGTCAACAATTGATGAGTAACACGACTGGCGTACACAACAAATTTGACCCCAGTTTGATTTAGATAGCTATCAATACAAGAGTTATTGCATTCACATGATTTTGTTAAGAGAAATTTATGTTCATTGTCACAATAGTTGGCCACTAACTGGCATCACTTTATTTATTTTACGAGCTCCTTACACCCTAATCATTTTTCTTTTAATTTTATATCCAAAATTTTAAAAACAATTTTTTTATTTTTATTTTCCTCGTTCTATAAAATTAAGAGTATTGTGATGGCTGGGAAAAAAAATTACTCTCACAACACACCTATAAAAATATGAACCACCAAATTTTTAAACCGACATTTTTTTTTTTTTTTGAAATATTAGAAATTTCGCCGCTAAATCATCTGATCAGGACTTAAGCGGAGCAGGTAAAATCCTCGGCTATCCCAGACTCTTATAAGAAATGCACCATTAGACTCGAACTCAGAATCTATCAATCAAGTTTTTAAGTCATTTACTATTAAGTCACACATCTTAGGGATGACACGTCATTTTAAATATGAGAGTGATTTTAGTAAATCTAAGTTGGTCCAAATTCAATTTAAAATGAGCTCGAAATCAATTGTGTTATAATAGAATTAGTATTGGCCGCCCCTAGATAAAAAAAAAAAAAAAAAGTGAAAGAAGAGAAAAGGTAAAAAAGAAAGAAAATAGTAATAAAAAAGAAAAGAAAAAGAAAATTAAACTCGTAGAGTCAAAAGATTAATTAGTAGTGTCCATAAAAAAATTGACATCCTTTAATTACAAGCAACCTTTAGTCACATTAAAGTCAAGTGGCAATCTCGTAAATATTTCTGAAACTCAGTGGCATTATATGAATGCCAATCACTTATAATCTAAACACCGCCCCTAAGCACAAACACAGATTTTATTTTCCCCCAAAATCGCAAAAAATGAGATCCTCAAAGATCAGCGCTTTCTTACTACTCTTCATATCAGCGATAATCCTCGCCGTCCACGTGGCGGCCTCGTCACATTCGGGTATTGATTTCGGCGGGGATCACCAGCTGAGCTTCATTCCGGTGAAATCGGAGTGCCGCGGATCGATCGCCGAGTGTATGTCCGACGATGATTTCGATATGGAGTTCGCGATGGACAGTGAGATCAACCGGCGCATTTTAGCAACGAGGAGGTACATCAGCTACGGTGCGCTGAGAAGGAACACTGTACCATGCTCGCGGCGCGGCGCGTCGTATTACAATTGCCGAGCTGGCGCTCAGGCCAATCCTTACTCTCGCGGGTGCAGTGCTATTACTCGTTGCAGGCGTTGAATTTTCTTTGTAATTTTTATTTTATCAATTTTAAAGCATTTTTAGTTTATTTTCAAATTTTGTTAATTGGAATGTTGTTTTATATAATAAATACATATAAAAATGGGAGATTGGAAGAATAAAGTAATTCATTGTAATTATATTGGTTTGCTTATTTTGCATTTAGTTATTACTGGGATATTATTATTATCAAATCAATATTGTTTCTTTATTGTTGGATAACTTTTTTTTTTTTTTAATTGAGCAAATTTATTCATGGGAATGGTATGGGCTAAGTTCCAATTTTTTATTTTTATTTTTGAAAAATGTTGAATGGGATTCTTGAAGTTTCTTTGGCATGATCTTGTGAAGTGGTGGTTATGATATTTGGAGATCATTAATTCCTCTTGTCAGATTTCAGACAAATAATGTGGTTTAATGAAATTAAGGCCCCATCTAAGAAATTTGGTTTACAATAAATTTGCGGAAAATTTAAACCGAACGAACACCATTCTGCCAAGGAAGGTCCTTATTCCTTAATACCGTGAGTTTTGTAAAAACCGCTTCTGTGAACTGTCTAAAATGCCCTTCTGTATGCGAGCCCAAGTGCACAGCACAGGACTCCTAAAACAAATTTTCAGGTTTTTTTAATTTTAGTAATTTGACATCCTTAAATTTTTATCTCTAGTTTTGTGGGATCTTCTTGTTCTGGCAGAGAGAAAGCGAAAAGCATATGCTTTTGGCAACTGTCCTAAATAGACTCAAAATTTCAAATTCAGTGAATGCGAATGGTAATGGGATCCAAATCATAATAATGGCATCTTTATCTTTTTTATTTTTTCAAAAGCTACTCAAAGCACACCTCATAAGTCTTTGTCATATTAGCATATTAAATTTAAGAATCTACATCAGGACCACCACAGCACCAAATGGAGGGCCACAATCAATTCCTTTGATTTTCTATTTGTTTTCAGAATTAAAATGATACATGCTTAATTAAATAGCTTAATTACTTGCATAAGCATGACGAGGCTATTAATAAATCTGGCTAAAGGATATGAAATAATACCTTCCCAGGGATAAACCACATGCAATACAAATCAAATAGAACCAGATTGGCATTCCAAATTCTAATACAGTCTGGCTAGTTCCGGCAGTCAAAAGAGAGAATTTTTTGCCGAGAAATTAGACTCAAATGCAGCCTTAATTCCAAATCTTTAAGCTATATAGTGTAAAACTGACATGGTGTGCTGTCAAAAATCTTTAAGATGAATCATTGGCTGCCTTGGTCGGGTTCGTCATTTGATTTGGAAGGAAGTGATGGAGATGCTGAGCCCTCTATGCCCATCTCGGATTTGAGATCATTGATGCTCTGCTCCAACTCATCTATCCTGCTGCCCATCTCATCAGGTGCTTGTGGTCAAGAAAACCAATAATTCATTTCATTTGTCTGAGTTTTGTATAAGAGGAAACATATGAAAATGCAGCCATAGGTACAGCCTATAGAATCAAAACCTATCTGCTGTGTTTCAAATCGCATCTTATGGAACTAATCTAGCACTAAGGATACCATCTTCCCATAGATTAATTGAACAAACAATAGTAAAAGAAAATGAAACTAGAACCTAACATGACGGTAATTCAAAATTTCCACAGCAGCTTGCATAGTAAGTGAAGACTAAATTTATAAAACCATCACTGCACAAAACACCTAACCCCAAAAACTGCAGGGAAGGAGGACCATTTCGACCATGTTACTAGGGTCATTTCAAGACATACTGAATTGATATTACACGAGACCATTGAACACATCAGTTTCATGCAAAATGACACAGAATACCAATGGACATGTTTCAAATGCTATGGACTTGTGAAATGATTTCATAAATCATTTCACTGAGATGTTGAAATACTACTCCTCAATAAGTGCATAAAATAATCATGATAAATGATGTATACAGATATCAAGTGACATGCTAATATGTGAAATAGGAGAAGGATATTCTTTGCAATGATGGACTCGGACATCGTCTGGAACCTGGATTGCTGCATTTGATACAACAAACTTATCAAAATCTCGAAATAGATAACGTATTCCAATCACAAAACAGTGAGAACATAGAATTTACCATCTGCTGCAGAAGATTTTGAACCTGCAAAATAAGCATTAGAAGGATTCAGCAACAGCTCCAAGTGCAATCAATTCAAGAACATGATTCTAGTGTTGCAAAAGTCAAAGAAAGGATGAACTTCTTGACTGTATACCAGATAGTAAATGAAGTCTATTAAATGATCCACTCATCCTTACACCCCAAGGCAAATAGTCTACATTTCATTTGAGACAGAGAAAAATAAAATTCGATAAATAGGCATTTCCAAAAGGGAAATACAAAGAAAAGGGGACTTACAAAAGCGGTCATATCTGCAGTACTCTGTTTCAGATCTTCTGAATCATGACCATCCTGTCAAACAGAAAGGAAATCATGTTATTATGAGCGAGCAACCATTTTACAAAGTATATCCCCGACTGACCATACCACAACTGAAAATGTTCTCAAAAGTATCAATAAAAACTAATAGTCTCTACTCTTCTAGTGAGACTGATTAAAAGCCTGTTCATACAGCATGCTAGCTAAAGAGAAGGAATTATTCTTTGATGACAGGTAAGTTAGAAAGTATAATATATTGATTTATACATAATCAAAAGGTAAATACGAACTACCCTTTTTCCAATGTTAAAACCCTTATGTCCACAACAAGATGGCATCTTAGGTCACAAATACAGCACCATAGTCCCACAGAAATTCCAGCTAGCAAAAACATTACTATAACTACACAGATATCGGCCATTAAGGATGTCATTCAAAGTTCGATACATCCAGTTCAAAGGTTCCAGTATGTAGATGTACGGAAATATTTCCTTTTAACTTGTTATGCTTTTCACCAGCTACTTGTGTGCCAAAGGCCCAAATCCACCTCTTGATAAGCCTCTATGAGTAAGATCGTCCAAAAATAACATACGAGTTTATCTGGAAATAACAACTCTGTAAGTACAAATTTTCCTTTAATGGAGTCATAAATAACTCTCAAATGGGAAAGTTTATTTGGGATTTACCACGGAATGGTTGTTCAGATATCTAAATTGATTTGTTTTGAGAATTTAAATTAGGGAAACAAGAAAGTCAGCCTTCTAAGTAAACAGCATGACTTGCTTCAACCAGGTGGTAAATAAGATAATAAACATCCAAAAGCAACAACATTCCAATATGCTTCTTTCTTGAGCTTACCCTGAGACTCAAAGCATTTCCTTCACAAATTATACTCCAACAAAGATAATGAAGCATTTCTCTCTCAACATAATGAATTATTCAACAAAAGAATACCTAATTAAAAACTAATTCGCCGCTATAGTTTGAACTCAACACACTCAAATCATCACATAAACACACATATCATCCAGCTAAGTAACGATAACACTAACTAACCCTTTAATCTACTTGACTTTTTTTTTTTGGAATCGTTGGAAACCCTTGGAAACCCCGCCGCCAAACCATCTCTTCCTGGAAACGTACTCCCTACTTGACATTGTTGCCAAAACGAATAAAATGACAATTATTTTGCAATTTTAATTTCACACTCTAGGGTACCAAATTCAAATATTATAATATCTGTTTTTCCATTTTCTAGGCAACCAAACAGAAAATGAACTATTTACAATCTGATTCAAATCAGTAAAATCCACATATACATAATCGTGGCCTTGACATATGTGAATAATTAACGATTTACACAAGTAAAAGCTCAAAACAGGGTTCGCAAAAAAAAAAATAAGATGCATATATTGTAAATAAAATAATAATTGAGATCCATAATCTATTTGAAACTTTTTTTTTTTTTTTTTTTTACCATTTTCCAAGTTTCGTGCGCGATATAGAGCTTGGAGTTTTGAGACTGCTCACTTGTTAAGGCTTGGGGATTTTATACATTATAAAGCTTGTGAAACAAAATTACTAATATTACCCCTTTATCGTGGAAGAAACGTTTTTATTTTGTTTTGATAATGTTTTTTTTTGTTCATTAACTAAATTACCAAATATTGTGCAACGTTAGTAATTGAATATTAAATTTCCATAATTGTATGTTTTTTTCCAAAAATAAAAATAAAAGACATATTTCAAACAGTAAAATTACATTATGATCACTACAAAATAATATTAGAGTCACTCTCAATTTAAAGTGTGCAACGTCATATTCAAGCACATTATTGGGGAGAGAAGTTGGTGATGCTTATAAGTGATGTAATTGATTGACTAGTTGGACACGTTTTAGGTGTGTTACGATACTGTTTGCGCAGGTTTTACGCGTGCAGGGGAAAAAAGCGTGTAAGGTTCAAACCTCCTGAGACAAAGTCTCAGCAAGGGGTGTATTGAATCGAGTGAATAAGCATCCAAGGGGCACAAACATACAAGTTACAGTCCTAGGGTATAAGCTAAGAAATAAAAAGATAAAATATGCTCGAATGAGTCTTCATTTTTTTCTCCTCTTTTCTCCTGGTGTAAGCGAATTTTTATAGTGTCGCTCCTTAACTGCTCAGGGCAGTTCCAATGTTTCCCGGCGATTCTTGAGGCGTGCTGGTAACTGCTGAGTCTCGTACCCCAACTGCCTGATTGTGGAGGGAGATCCGCCCAACCATTGTGATCGTGGGGATAACCGCATCACACGTCTTCGTCCTGACTACTCGCTCGATCGTCATAAGTTCTTTGTCGCTCTTCGCTTCGTCATCCTTCTTCCTTTCGCGCTCTCTTTCGTCTTAGAACGATTTCGTCATGTGGGGATTATATTTGTCAACAATTGTCCCCCAAATTTACCTTGATTGTACTTGAAGTGAAAATCGAGGTGAATTTTTCGGCTCTTCATCCAGGTTCGTTCTTTCCTCATTCAAGGAAGACCACCTCACCAATTGAGAACGTTTCATCTCGTCCCTAATCAGCATGTTGTTTGGCTGATTCCCTCGGGTCAAGTTATGACCAGGCCCATTCTTACTACATTTCAGGCAAGACCGATACACCAAACGCGGGCCGGTCAGATGGATCCTCCTTGTCGCCCTTGGTTGACCTGTTCCCCGGCCATGTGACTAGCGTGATATCCGGTTAGCCTCCCAAGTCAGCAGCATGTTCTGAATAGAGAGGTTCACGCTAGCTATCGTTAACGAGCGTAGCCCTTCTGCCATCCGGGAGATGCAATACATTCCACGAGGGGGACCCAGGTCAATCGTCGCGAACGGACGCAGCCCATCCACAACCTTACATTCCATTTCACACCTTACGCCGTGTGGATGGCCGTTTGCGAACTTCCTTACATTCCATTTCACACACTTTACGCCAAAGAAACCTCCACCCCTCCGGTGGCCTATGTCTCATGGTTCGTCTCATTTCCCTTGATTTTCCTTTCCTCATCTCCAGAACTCTGTTTGGCCACGGTGAGCTTTGTTGAGATGGCATGAGGTGAATTGGTCTTTAAATAGACGGTTGTGAGGCCTTCTAAATTGCCCTTCCGACTCCCCCTTTTCGCATATTCCCAAGCCAGATTACTGTGGGCATGTGAAGAGTTTGGCATGTGAAGAGTTTGCATACGTGTTGCTAAACGGCTCGGGATTCTCTACCCAAAAGCCTGGTTCTCTGCTAAAGTGAGCCTGTGATCTGAAGATCCTGTCATATCAGTTTCGTCGCCACTGCTTGTGTCAATGATGGAGGAAGCTTGGGTGATATCTTTGTAAAGTGTAGTGCTGACAGCTGTCATTGGCCGATTCTGCAGGCCGACGTCAAGGCCTTGGCCGAATGGCGGGGGACTGACCTTGTGGGGCAGAGCGAGGGAACCAACTTGTCGTCCTAAAGTTTGTCGCGCCGCCCTTTAGAATCCTATCAAAACCCGTCTTATCTGCAATAAATGCGCGAGCCTTTCCTTTACGTTTTCATCATGAGGCCTGTTTAGGAGCCGTTTTTTTGGCGTCGCTTGTGTTTCCTTCTCAGGTCAGTTTTCCTTTCGGCAGTTCCTGTCTCGCAACTTCGCAATGCTTTCATTCGAACACCTGCTACTCCACCTCTTTTCCCTTCCTTTCTTCCCTCATCTTCCCTTTTCGCGACCCTCTCTTTCGCCTCTTCAATCCCCACTTTCTCTTTACTTTCTTTTCTTTCAATTTGTCTGTGTCTCGAATTCTCTGTCCCCAATGGCTTCTTCTCCTCATCTCACAAACTGATGCCTCGACTCTGCTGTACTGTCACACATTGGAGTCTGAGGGCACCTTTGGCGTTCACACCCTGGATGAAAGGTTCGCGCAGTGCGCCCTCTGCCCTATTTTTATCGAGGCGGATGCCATTGCAACGAACCCGTTGGCTCAACAATTTCATGCTTCCTCCGGCCTTCCTTTTTCTAAGCCTTAAATCTTTCTGCTCTCTCCTATGCTCACCCAATTCGGACTTGGCCCAGACCCGATACTGCTTTCGAAGCCTGGTACAACCGTATGTCGTCGCATGCGGAGACCCGGTCTTTTCTAGAAGAATACCATCTCCTTCCCATTATCGAACTTTCCTTAATATTGCCAGCCTTTGACCGTAGTCTGTTTCCTATCTCCCAGCTTTTCTGGTCGTCCGAATACAACGTATTCGTTTTTCCGGTCGGGCCCTTTACCCTTACTCTTCGTGATGTTGGCGCCCTAACTGGGTTAGCCCCCCTTGGAGCGACCATATCGTCCTCCACATCGTTCCGCTTTCCACCTCCTAAAATGGACCCTTCTTCTTTCTCCTCGTATTCTTCTTTCCTTCGTGCATATTCAAAGACGGCTGGTTCGGTTTCGTTATTGGAACGCACGGCTTTTCTTCATTATTGGCTGTGTAAAGTACATTATTTGCACACCCAGCCAGAAACCCGCGGCGGGTTACCTCCACATCTCTTCTGACCTTGCTAACGGCCGTCGTTTAGACTTGGCCTCTTTCTTCCTTGCTGCCACTTATAGAGGATTAGCCGTCCTCCAAAAACAACTTTGCTCTGAGTCCTCAGCCATCGCTTCTGGGCCTTTATGGATCGTCCAGCTGTGGTTGAAGGCTTATTTCACTATCTTTGGCACCATTGAGTCGACCCGCCCTTATTCGTGTGCCGGTCTTCTCTATGCTCGGCTTCGACAAACTTTCTTCTCCCTTTGGGCCGCTTTCGGGTACTTCTATACTCTTTCCCGTGTCCCTTCCTTTTTTCCTTTTTTAGCGTCGGACAGTCCGTCCTTCGTCCTTGATCCTCATTTCTCTGAAAAGGATGAGTCAGGCCTTCGCATATGGCGCAAATTTTTGTGCAGCCGTGAACTGACCCATGATATCTTGACTGAGGCCAATGGTAAGGCCGAGGTAGAAGTATATTCGCCCAATTTTTTCGCTCGCCAATTCGGCCTTGTCAAAGGATGGCCTCTTTCATTTTTCCATTCGTATTCTGCGTCGTTGGATCGCTTTAAGGTCTTTTCTGTTTCAGAGGTCGATGACTCTATGGAGGAGACTCGATCCCTTATGGCCTCTTTCACCATAGCTTCTTTCACTCCTTGTACATCTGTTCACCCATATTTTGATCGTTTCTGGCCACCGATCCGTGAACGATTTTTCTCCTTACCCTCAACGAGGGTGTATCCTCCTCTCTCTCTTTGCCCCCCCAAGCCTTCTGAGCCATCGGGGTCGAAGAAGGCTGCCGAAGGTTCTAAGTCAAAGAAAACAAAGCCTGTTAAACGGAATGAGCCTTCCCCTAGTCCAAATTCGGACTCGGACGTCCCGTTGGTCCGTCGTCCTAAGGTATGAGCCTGGGATTCGCCCTATCTTGCTTCCATAATAGTTTGAGATGTACTGATGCTAGTATTGTATGATTTGACACAGGCCTTAAAAATTGATCCACCCTTTGTGGCACATGCGACAGTGCCAGCTCCAAAGGCTGAGACTCCCGTGAGCGGCGAGAGTGAGGGTCCTGCGAGGGAGCCAATAGTCCAATTCCCTCCTGATGAAGAACGTGTGGGCGAAGGGTCAGGCATGGAGCAGCTTTTAGAGGAGGGAGGTGCAAGTGGAGTTGATCCCCAAGGTAGGAAATTTTATGCCGAGTCCGGTCATCCTCGCCCAAGAGTTGAGGAGATTCCTGGTGACCACCATTTCTTCGAGCACTTCTCCTCGGACGGCTCTGTGCCGATTGTGCAGGATCCGGATGATGAGACTGAAGTGCTGGAGCCTATTTGGCCGACTGGGACTCTGTGGCGCCACCTTAAACAGCTTTATCCTCTAGTGCGCAGGATGTCCACTTCGGGGCTTAGAGGGAGTTATAGGGATGTGGATGGCCTTTATAGCTTGGCCGAATTGGAGTCATTAGAGGAGGCTCGGTCTCTGTATAAAGACGATGTCCTTCGTCGTATTTACGAAGAAGACGAAGTCATTTATATTTCTGATTCATCCGACTCTGACTCTCTTGCAGATGTTCGGCCGACTGCCATGCCTCAACGTTCGATGCCAGAGGCTATGTCCCCCAGTACTTCTGCGTATTTAGCGTCGCCTTCCGCACAACCATCATCTCTGGCTCTTCTGCCCCCTTCCCCTCAAATGGAGATTTTTGAGCCTGAGCAGCCATCGTCTTCAGCCTCCGTGATTGCTCCTTCCATGGCTCTTGCTCAATCGGTTCAAGTGCCAATCAATACTGGATGATCACCCCCTCTTCGAGCCGGTTCTCTTGACTTGCCATCAACTTCTTCTTCTCGACCAATATCTCCTCAAGCCGCACATCAATTAACTGTTTTCCCCCAGCCTCCGCTGCCCTCAGAACAAGGACTGATGCAATCAGCAGCTGGAACATCTGGGGCACAACTGGATCGGTCTTGTAGCTCCGACCCTGGGATGGTGAGTTCATTTTCCTATCCTCTTGGATTGCAGTCTTGGTCTGTTTTTCTAACTTCCTTTTCGTATGCAGCCGTCCGATTTGTTGCTGCAATCGGTTCAGAGTCTTCTGGACCATCTTGGACAAGTGCTCTCTGTCCATTTTCAGCAATCTCCGCCTTTGGCCCGCACAAGCACGGACTTGGAGAATCTTCAAGAGATTCTCAATCAATACGCCTTTTTTGCTACGCTAAAGGTCAACCAAGCTGTTCAGCCCCAGAATATTCTTCAACTGGACCGGTGCTCCAATGAATTAAGCCGGTTATTGGCTCTTCCCTCATCGCCGATACCTATTGACGATCGGCTTTTCCTTCAAGAGATGCAGGACGGCATAGCAAACCTTCTCTCCCAACACTGCATAGTCCATAGCCGGAGAATTAGGCTTCGCTCATCCTTGGTGAAAAGGGAGGAACTCCATGAATCTCTCGGGAAGCTATAACAGGCTTTGAGGGAGACTACGGAAGACTTGGTGACCGAAGAGTCAGTCTTCATTAATCTGGAGCAACAGTTGAAAGAGCTTCAACGTCAACTTGATGAAAGTCGGATGAGGAAAGAGGCGAGAAAGAGGGCCGTCATTGCCCAAATGAAAGAGGTGGAACGGTCGGTGGCGGAGTATAAGGGGCTGGCTCGCATTGACTTCGAGAAAGATTTGGCCGATTTGGATGCAGCGAGCGCGGGCATACAAGACGAATGGCGTCTGAGGAGGGAAACGCTCTCAGCCATCAAAGACTTGCCTGAAGATTTTAGGCAATTTTCGGGCCAATGATAATGTAATTCAAGACGTTTTTCGTCTATCTTGTATTCTTAGGACGTTCTCGTCCTTTATTAATGCAAATTTTTTATTGTTATTCTTGGACGTTCTCGTGCTCCCATAGTGAGGGCACATATTTCTTCAAGTATTTTCCGTTTATCGCTCTCGTATGTATTTGCCCTTTTAAATCTTGTAAATGATAAGCTCCATTTGGCAACACGCTTCTCACTATAAATGAGCCTTCCCAATTGGGTGACCATTTACCATACACTGGGTCCTTAGAGCTAACTGGCATTATTGTTTTCCATACTAATTCGCCCTTCTTGAAAGACTTAGCCATTACCTTGAGGTTATATTCCTTGGCTATCTTTTTCTTCTGTGCTTCTAGGCGGTTGAGCGTGTCGCACTTGATATCGCCCAACTCCAACAATTCTGGATCATCGCCTCGTCATAGTCTTCCTTTGTTAGCTTCTCATGCAATGTCACCCTGGTGGATTCAATGTTCATTTCTACGGGAAGCACAACTTCTTGTCCAGACACTAACTGGAAAGGCGTCACCGAAGGCGATGTCCTGTAGGCCCATAGAGCTTGACTCAGATATTCGTCCCATCGTCTAGCATTGTCCGTCACCATCTTACGAATCAACCATTTGAGAATTTTGTTCGACGATTCTGCTTGACCATTTGACTGAGGGTAGTAGGGAGTAGTATTTACTAGCCGGACTCCATATTCGGCCAGAAAGTCTTTTACCTTTTCACCGTTTAATGAGGTACCATGGTCTACCATGATTGTCTGTGGTATTCCAAATCGGTTAATTATATGTTCTTTTATGAACTTGATTATCTGCTATTGTGAGATTTCTACAACTGGGATGGCTTCTACCCAATTGGTAGAGAAATCAGTGGCAACAACAATAAAGGTGTGCCTTTTACTTGATGCGGGATAGATTTTCCCTATCAAGTCTATTGCCCATCCCATAAACGGCCAAGGCTTAATGATTGGGGTCATCTCGGTTGCTGGGGCCCTTTGAATGAGACAGTGCTTCTGGCAAGCTACGCACCCTTTGGCGTATGAGACGCAGAATTCCCCCATCTTCGGCCAATAAAAACCGCTTCGTATGATTAACCATCTCATCTTGATTCCAGCTTGGTGAGCCCCACAGATGCCTTCGTGTACTTCGGCCATGATAGTTTTGGATTCTGATGGCCCTACGCATTTCAACAACAGCCCGTCTTGTCGTTTCTTATAGAGCACGTCTCCTGACATTACGTAGTTCAAGGCTTTAAGCTTCAATCTTCGGTCTTTTCCTACTTCAGGCTGTGTTAAGAACGCCCTGATTTCGTTTATCCAATCGTCCTCTACTTCTAGGATCGTGACGTCTGTTTTTTCAGCTCGCCTTGTGAGGGTTGGCTTGACTTCTTCGCTTCTATACACCCCACTTATGTGGTTTGTTTATTCCCGGAGGCTGCTTGGGCTAAATTATTGGCCAATTCGTTTTTCGCCCTTGGAACGTATTCCAAGTCAAGTAATCGAATCGTTCTACTAATTTTTTGGCCATATCCAATAATGCCACGACCGATGGACTTTGGCATTTATAAGTTCCTATTACTTGTTGGATTACCAGTGCGAGTCTCCCTTGATAGACGCATGGGTTACTCCCATGTTGAGGAGCATTTCCAACCCTAGTATCAGGGCTTCATATTCTGCCTGGTTATTGGTGCAGTACTCGTTCAATTTGGCTAAGGCTTGGAAAGGTTATCCCAATGGGCTAACTAGGACAATCCATATTCCAGCCCTTTCTGCTGTGCTGGATCATTCGAAATGCATCGTCTATGGCTTTAGGCTGCATTCGTCCAAATCCAGTTCTATTTCCCTGGTTATGCTTAAGCATGGATGATCGGCCAGAAAATCGGCCAACGCTTGACTTTTGACAGCCTTTTGGGGTTCGTGCCGTATGTCAAATTCTGAGAGTGACAGTGACCAGAAACCAACTCTTTGATGCAAGATATGACGAGAAAACATGTATTTTATTATATTGATTTTCGTGACCAGATATATAATGTTCGGCCTAAGGTAGACACGTAGTTTAATACATGTGAAATATAAAGCCGCTATGTACAACTTGATTGGCTTTCCTAACACTGGAGGCACCATCACCGGCGGCTGTGACAAATATGCCTTCAGTCTATCAAATGCTTGTTGATGCTCTTCGGTCCAAACGAACTCTTCCTCGCCCTTTAACTTCAACAAAGAGGAGAAAGCTTTGGTCTTTCCTGCACAATTCGAGATAAATCAACTTAGAAAGTTAACCTGCCCTAGAAACCTTTGCAGCTCCTTTTTGTTTCGGGGTGGCATAGCTTCAGTAATTGCCCGAGATTTATTGGTATCGATCTCGATTCCCCGTTGGTGTACCAGAAATCCTAAAAAGTTGCCCGCGCACACCCCAAAAGCACAATTGGCAGGTTCAGTTTTAGCTTGAACTTTCTCATTCGCTCAAAGGCCGATGTCAAATGGCTAAAATGTTCATCTGTGGTTACGAATTTAGATACTATATCGTCCACATAGACTTCCACAAACTTGCCAATCATGTCATGAAAGATTGAATTCATGGCCCGTTGATATGTGGCACCAGCGTTTTTTAGGCCGAACAGCATCACCACCCATTCGTAGCACCCTAGAGACCCTGGGCACCTAAAGGCCGTTTGTGCATGTCGTCCTCGTCCTAAGCAATGTAAATCTGGTTATAACCTGCGTACCCATCCATAAATGAGTATACCTGATACCCTGCCGTGGAATCTACCAGGGAGTCGACCGTCGGCATTGGGTATTGGTCTTTTGGCGTTGCTAGATTCAAGTTCCTGAAATCTATGCAGATCATTATCTTCCCGTTCTTTTTCCTAACTGGAACAATGTTGGACAAACATTCTACATATCTGGTCGTTCTGATAAATTCTGCTTCTAACAGTCGTTCGACCTCTTTTTTAATATCAGGCATAACATTATGAGGCCTATGACTTGACAGGATTGGCAGTATATGCTCCACCAAAGTCCTATCTAGGCCAGACATCTCATTATAGTCCCATGCAAAACAATCTATGTATTCTCGTAACAAACAGAGCAGCTTTTCGCGTACCAGGGGCCCAATTCCTTGCTGACATAGGTCATGCGCTTATTGTACTCATCCCCCAAGTTTACCTCTTCTAAAGCATCTTGTCCCCTCGAGAAGTTTGCCTTGCGTCGTTCGTCAGAGCGTACTCGTCCTCCAATGCGTCTCTTCCTTCTATCAAACAGTCCACTCCGCACAATTCTTTCACTTATCTTCCATCTGGTGCATCAACATTTTCCCATTTAAGGCCGAAATGGCGGCCTGTGTTTCGTCCTCCTTCCTCGTTCCAGAAATAGGCCATTAAATTGGCCTTAGAGGCCGCAAGGGCGACTTGCTCTTTATTCTGGTCGTACTTTATTGATACCGACATGTGTGGGTTCTCCAAAGACCATTGTGGTTGGTCTTGTTTGTGCGAACATGTCGTTTAACAATCCTGCAGGGTATGACTATTCATTCTGGGATATGATAGTCGGGCTCTCCCCTTCGTTTAGAACCCTGGTTGGCCCGTAATTTCCCTCATACATGAAGTATTCAGCTGAGTTTGTGTCTGCAGTGAAAAGTTTGTTGTCGGCGTGTACTATCTCCACTTCATCCTTTTGGTTCCAAAAGACCACATGATTAATTCCGTATTGAGATGATATGAGACAGTATGACCCATAGCGTCACTGTTTTGTAAATGATATTGTATTATTGTACAAAATTAACTATGTGATAATGAATTGCCTTTTGCCGTTTTGTTGTAATTTATTTACTTTGATATATAAATGGCGAAAGTCCATATGATTAATTCCGTATTGAGATGATATGAGACAGTATCAATACATAAAGGTTTAAATCATTAAATATCCCTAGTCGGAGTATTATCGAGATCGGACATCGATAATGCGGAATAGACTAGTATTGCACTTGTGCATGTTGTGAGGGCACAACGGCATAGTTCTCCTTGATATTTAAGTATAGGATACTTATGCAAGTGCGATAGGAGGTTGTGTGTTTTACCGATGGTACGGAAAACAGCTTCGCTCTGGATAGACCCCGCGGAATCCCATTGGTAGTATGTCTGCGTGTCTATGGGAGGCCGCATCAGGGTAGGTGTATATGGTCTTAACCTGAGACTTGCATCGCTAGTACTTGCGACAATAGGTAAACTTTGGTTTTGGTGGTTGGGGGACCTTAACTGGTTCTGTGTTCACCTCTTCTGGGTTTATCAGGAATCGTAGTGCACTGGGTGTGATGTCAAGATGGAAGTGTCACTTCAGACATGGGTTGATGATGATCCGCAGGATACAGAACTAGTGCTCTATAAAAGGTTGCAACCGTCGGGACAATATGACTAGGTCAATATTGCCCGATTTAAAGAGACAGTTGCGTCTTTTCTTATTGATATATGTTTCGTACGGGGCAGACACATTTCCAGCCCCAGGCCTAACATGTGATCGTCCGATAATTGATCGATGTACTTAATACTACGTTATACCGTATGATATCTTATATTCCAGTAAGAATATTTCTGGAGAATTGGGTAGGCATGGCGCTTTGCTAGAAGCCAACCTTGTCTTGTAAATCGGTAAAAAACGTAGTACGAGGTACGTACGTGTTTGGATTATCCAACGACCGTATTTACTGCCAAACATCATCCCGAGATCTCTTGGGTCGCTTCCTGAAGATTCACCTATGATGTTTGATTCGAACTTTATTAATCTTGGATTAATAACGGAGAAACTTTATCTTGGATAAAATGCCTTATTAGGAGAGAGAGAGAGAGATCGATTAATCTGGAATTAATCGATAAATAATATATTCGATATATTATTAAACGAAATTAGATTTCGACGCGGAATTAAAATCGGATTTTAATTCGGGCAAACGAATTAATTAGAATTAATTCATTAGCGAACTGAATAGTAATTTCGCAAGGCGTAATTATTTAATTCACTCGTGACGAATTCGTTAATTTGGAATTAACGAAACCGAGCCCGAAAGTGCTTGCGGACACATTCGTATTTTGAATCGAGTGATATCCGCAAATCACATCGCGATATCTCATTACTTAATACGAATAGATAGTGAATGTATCTAGTCACCTTTAAGGGATGATGCATTGTCTCTAATCTCAAAGTATGGTAATGATAGCAAATGATGGATTCATTTTGGAGGGAAAGCCAGCCATGCACGGTTTTGGAAGGAGGATTTTTGCATTAAAAAATTCTTTTGGTATTAGATATCACTTCACTTTTCATTTTCCTTGGTCATTCAGTTTTTTGGCATGCAAAGGAAAGAAAATCAAAAGTGAAAACACTCTCCTCTCTTCCTCTCCCTTGCTCACGCCGTGAGCTGCACCAACAAGGCAGCAAATTATTTTCTCATTCTCCATTTTGCTAGCACAGCAAGGAATCAAAGGAGGAGGTGATAGGGAAACCACCTTGGAGCTTGGAATACACAAAGCTTGGAGCTTTCAACTTTTTCTCCTCTTGGCCGAAACTTCAAGGATCTTGGAGCTTCAACCTTTGTTCATCTTTTCATCACAAAAGCTTTGTAAGTATGATTCCGCCATGCTTCAAGTTTATTATATTATATTCATTTTGTTGTATTTCATATTGCTTAATCTTTCATTGGGACTAATTATAGAGAACCTACATGGTATCATTGAGCTATGTTTAAGCATGAATGAATATATTAGGTTAAAATTTGGGTAAAATTATTGAAGCATGTTCTTGTGAAATTTTGATGAATGAGTATGCTTACATGTATATAGAATGATATTATATGGAATCAATTTTGAGAAAAATGCATTGGATGATTTTTCCCCAAAAATGTAACCTTGGCCGAATGGGTATGAACATTGGATGTGTTGGAATTTTTTGTGTACAAGATCATTGGATGACTTAAAACGTATACGGGACGTAGTTAGTGATTCAATCGGATTGAAAAACAAATCGACACAAAAATCTCACTTGGCCGAATACTAATGGACAATGAAAATGGACTTGATTTTTGTTCAAATTAATGTTGGACATATGTTTTGAACAATAGATGATTAATAAATTAAATTGGTATTTTGAAATATTTGGTTTAATGTATATCTTGGTTTTACACTTTAATTAATTGAATTTTAAAATTTGGAATATTGAAATTTAAATTAATAGGCTTAATTGTTAAATTGGGCTTGTATATTATATTTGGGCATAATGGGCTTGGTTGGGCAAGTAGATTTGGGCCAAAAGGATTGGATCCCAATTTGGGCCTAAATCACTCCATTAAGTCCAAATGTAGTATAATGGGCTTTTAAAGTTTAATTGGGCCTTATGGGCTTGAAATTGATTTTGTGGCATTTAAGGGTGATTCCTTATTGGGGCTTGGTAATTGGGTTTGACCCACATTGGCCAAGCCCAAGCCTTAATAAATCAATTGAAAACCCATCGGACTTTAATTAATAAAAACATTGGATGTTAGTTGGGCTTTGAGACCCAATTAGATTAGATTTAGAATCTAAGTCTTGTAAAGCACATTAAAAGTGTAAACATTTAATTTGGAATTAAATAATTGAATTAGTATTGAATACGAATTAAATTAGATTTAATAAGTAGTTCGATATAATTCGTAAATTCGTACCTTATGTATATTCTCAACGAGTTGGACTCGCGCAAAATCAAAACC
>SKCR01002688.1:0-27366 GCA_019454045.1 Zanthoxylum bungeanum
ATTTGATTTGTCTTAATTTAGGTATGATTAATTTTATGTTTTATTTAATTCAATGGTTAATTTAATTAAGATCTAATTTAATTTCCCATGTGTTTTAAATGTGTTTATTAATTGGGATGTGTTTATGGGCTTTGGTGGGTTAATTGGGCTTGGGTGTGAGGCTCGCAGGAAACCAGAATTACCGACACCGTTTGAACGCCTCCTCGAACGCGGCATGAACGCCCGCAATCTGTTTGCCGTTCGAACGAAGTAACGAACGCGCACGAACGAAAACAGTGACTTGTGAAATGAATCTGATGACGTACTTATTCTGAATTTCCCCTTCCGACGTCCGTTTCTCGTGACTTCCGTGACTTAAAAGGTAGTGCCTCCAAATGAGACTCATCATAAGGACTTTTATGCAAAAATGCAGTGCCTACAGTCGCCCCCACTTTGATGGGACTTGTGTAATGTGCAACAGTGACAATCCTATCAAAGTTATGCAATGCATTTTCACTTACCTGGCGCGCCAACTGCCACCTGACTTTCACGTGTTGAGTTGATTTGGGTGGTGAGGGCTGCGACCCTGGTTCATTCCCGACCGCTGTGATGTGGTCCATTCCCGAACCGTTACCGTGAGGTGGTCCATTCCCGAACTTACCGTGAGGGTAATTCCCTACCACCGTGTTTCCATTTTGGAGGCCATTCTCGGGCTTGTGATACAATGGGCCTCACCCTAGGACTCATCCCCAAAACTGATAGTGATGTGGGCCTCGACCCCCGGGACTCATCCCCAAGCATGATAGTGATGTGGCCTCGACCCTGGGACTCATCCCCAAAACTGATGCTGAAGTGGGCCTCGGCCCTAACTGCTACTGATATGGGCCTCGCCCCCAGACTGATACTGATGTGGGCCTCGACCCTCGGGATTCATTCCAAAATTTCTGAGAGATTCATTCCTTGGATTCATTCCAAAATCTGAGAGATTCATTCCCCAAACTGATGCTGAAGTGGGCCTCGGCCTAACTGCTACTGATATGGGCCTCGCCCCCAGACTGATACTGATGTGGGCCTCGACCCTCGGGATTCATTATGGATTCATTCCAAATTCTGAGAGATTCATCTGGATTCGTTCAAAATCTGAGAGATTCATTCCCCTGATTCATTCCCAAATTCTTGAGAGATTCATTCTCTGGATTCGTTCCAAAATTCGGAGAGATTCATTCCCTGGATTCGTTCCAAACTCTGAGAGATTCATTCCCTGGATCCATTCCAACTCTGAGAGCCTCATTCCCGGATTTGTTCCAAATTCTGAGAGATTCATTTCCTGGATTCGTTCCAAAATTCTGAGAGATTCATTCCTGGATTCGTTCCAAAATTTGAGAGATTCATTCCCTGGATTCATTCCAAAATCTGAGAGATTCATTCCGTATTCCATTCAAATTCTGAGAGATTATTCCCTGGATTCGTTCCTAAGTGTACTGTTGCTGTTTCTGACTAGCTTGCCTTTGCTGCTTTTCTCTCTTTTCTTTCTTCGAAACCTGTTTATAAAACAAAAAACAAACACAAAAAAGGATGCAAAATGTGTTACGTGTATGCATGTATGCATGAGTTTCCTATCCCGTTGGGTTAGGTCTTCGGTCATTCCCTTTGTGACAGCCTGGTCTTCTCTTCCTTAGGCAAAGTACTGCTTCAATCTGTCTACACTAATTGGTTCTGTGAACTCATTCCCTTTCCAAGTCTAACAGTCTCACTGTCTTCATTTCCCAATTTCTGAATGGCCAACTTATCTTTTCTGCTTGCTTCTTCTGAGGATTCCCTACGTTTGAGTATCATAGTACCAAGATTGAATGCTTTTGTCACATGCACTCATGTTGCAAGTTGAGAAGTTGAGATTCAGGCAAGTAAGCGAAGTGAACTTCTCTTTATTATGTGAGAAAAGGTTCGAACAAGCAAACAAAATCAATGTTTATTAAAAAATGCAAGATAAACTTGGAGAAACAGCAGTGCCTTCTTCCTCAGCCTCTGTTCTTCGTTGTTATTATCCCTTATCCCCATGTGAGAAGCTTGGTGGTGAGGGTTTGGAGGACAAAGGTTTCAGGCAAGCCAAAGTTGATCATGGTGGTGGGACGGAGTGGTAATTTGGTAGAGGATTCTTGTGTGCTGGGTTGCTCTTTTTGGGTCAGGTATTTTGTGGGTGTCAATCAGGTCTTGGATCTCATGCCTAAGGCGGGGGCAGTTTTCAGTTTCGTGACCTTTTGCTGGTGAAAATAACAGAATAAGTTCAAGTCAAGGTAGTGCGGCACAGGCTGGGAGTGGTTTAGGTTCCAAGGGTTTCAGGAGTCCTTGCATCTTCAATTTCTCAAACACCTTTGATAGAGGTCTACCCAAGTTGGAGAACGTCTGTTCCTGATGGCAGTGACCTCAGCACTGGAAGACTTGCCTTCAGGATGTCCCCCAAAATTCCTCTATTCTGGCCATAAAACTTTTGTTCTCGGCCTCCTCTTCTTCAATATCCATGACAGTTTCCCTCAACTTTCGGAAATCAGCAATCATTGAAGTCATCCTCCTCACTTGCCATAGATCGAGGGCTTAGTGCCCTTGATGATCATTTTAATCTGGTCCTTCTCTCAGAGGGCCGAGTCTGCATTTTTCAGAAGCTGGCTTCTCCAGCGGTCTACATACTCCTTGAAGCTTTCTTCTGGCTTCTGCTTAGTGTTCTCCAAATCACGAAGTGATAAATCAATCTCTAAGTCTGTAACATACTGTTTCAGGAATACATCTGCCAATTCCTCCAATCCTCCTTAACCTTTCTTTCAAGGCTATGGTACCACACTACGGGTGCCCCCTCAAGTGACATCCCAAACATTTTCTGAGCTTGGCATTGTGTTAGGCCCACTGACTCATAACTGACACATATTGTCGGAGGTGGACCCTCGGATCCCCATTCCCATGAACTTGGCCATATCCGCATCTTGAACTGAGCAGGCAACTATTCCTCAAAAGCCATCGCCTCATAGTCTAGTAATTTTCGTCCTTACCCTTCATTTACGGGTAACTGACTCAACCTGATCCCGAAACTTCTGAAATTCTGCCTGAGACCCAATCACTTTGCCTGTTGCATACTCTGCCATGTCATCATCAAAAGTGGGGATATCATCCCCCAACCCATTCAGAGGCTCCTCGCGCCTCACATTCTCAGAATTTCCCCCAGCACGGGGCACATCCATATTTGTCATGGCAGTAGTCAAGGCTTGCAACTGTTCAGTAATCTTGGCGAAACCATTTTCCAACTGATCTATCCGGGATACCTCAATATCTGATTCACTCATGTCTGTTCTCAGTATTTTGGTGAGTCTTCCCTTTTTTCTAACCCAACGGGAATCTATGATGGCTTTCAGAACACAAGGGTTAACATGATGTATGTATGCATGGGTGCATGAGATGCATGTAATATATATTACATACTGAATCAACTAAAATTTTCAAACAAATCGGCACATTATCATTTTAGAAGCTTTGGGCTAACTGTCATAGGAGTGAACTCGTCCCAGTTTAAATGGCCCAACAAGTTCACATCTCATGGCAAAGAGCCCACCTAAATCCAAATGGTAATGTTCCGAACACAAGCACAAAGTGGCCCATCAACCTTAAGCATTTGGCCCAATCGTCATAAAAATACGTTCTTTATCCCAGATTAAATGGCCCAACAAGCCCATATCACATGAAAATGGTCCAAATGGATCCAAACGACGATGTTCCAAACACAAGCATAAAAGAAAATAATGCAAACATAAAACAATAATTTCTACAGAATGGCCCATCAACATTCAGAAGCTTTGGGCCCAATGGTCATAAGGTACGAACTCGCCCCAGTTTAAATGCCCAACAAGTCCGCATTTCTGACAATGGTCCAACTACATCCAAATGAGGATGGTCCACAAGCACATACTCAAGGAAATAATTGTTACTTTAACCATACAACCCGGTCTATGGGTGGGTTCGCAAGAGTGTAGACAAAGGCTCTCATCGGCGAATGATGGCCCACAACTAGGTCTCCCCAATCAAGGGTTCGAGCAACCAAGTGAGTGCACCCTTTTTTATACACTAAGATACGTGCCAATGAGCTATGGTGTGTGACAGACTGTCAAATGAATTTCCCGTTGTAGATTCCCCAGAGGGAAAGTGGAGCGAGGCTTACTTAAATACCCAAGCCTCTTAGGCTCTTATCGCTTGGTGTCAGGAATAAACAACGAGTCCTCCAAATTAGTCCATCACAATAGGCTACGAGTAGATGGCCATATAGGTGCCTTCACAGCTTTTCCTTCTAGAAAGGTAGTGAATGAAGGAAGACACCAACCATTACCTAGCCTTAAAATGCCTTTGATTAAACCCCCATTTTATCCACTATAGACACGGTCAATTAAAAACATAAATCCAAACATTACAAGACAATATTCGGGGCCGATTCTCTATCCCCAGTGGAGTCGCCAGACTGTGGGGACACAGGATCTGGGCGACGCATGCTGTCCTGGGCTCGCGGCCCGGTCGGGAGTACGGAGTAGCCACGGGGGACTAAACCAAGAATGATGGAGTCGCCACCTGGTGTGAACCGGGAAAATGAGATTTAAGGCCGCACTCACCCCTCGCAAGGGAAGACCTCAAACCGTTGGGTCAGAATGGTCCCTTCTTATGTCAATTGTAATGAAAGGATTTATGTAATAATTTAATCAAGTTTAAGTAACACTTATTTCCAAGAATATCATGCTTCTAAATTCACATGCATACATCAACAAGTTCATCACAACATGCAACATCTCATGGCAATCTCATGAACATTTCTCAATCATATGATATGGAAACTAAGAACAACCTAATCATGCTTGAATACTATCTCATGAACATATTAACCAAATAACATGCTAACAGCCTAATCATGCTTGAATATCATCCCAAGAACACATAGAATAGATAAATGCAGGAATACAAATAATATGATTGGCTACATAATACAAGAAAGATCAACCAAGAGGCAATTATGCATGAATATGATGAGACAGACTCAGTTCAGTGTGGCGCGTTCGTGTAGCGTTTGTAAACGCGCGTTCGAACGGTAAACAGAAGGTTCACGTTCGTATAGCGTTTGAGAACGCGTTCGAACGGAACCAGACCTGATGCATGATAAGACTAAGAAAGTGCGTATGCGTTCGTGTAGCGTTCGAGAACGCGTTCGAACGGAACCAGACCTGATGCATGCTAAGACTAAGAAAGTGCGTGTGCGTGGCGTTCGCGTAGCGTTTGTAAAACGCGTTCGAACGGGAAACAGAAGGTTCGCGTTCGTATAACGTTCGATAACGCGTTCGAACGGATCCAGACCTGATGAAACAAAATGCATGCGCGTTCGAGTAGCGTTTGTAAAAGGCGTTCGAACGGAAAACAGAAGGGTCGCGTTCGTATAGCGTTTGATAACGCGTTCGAACGGGAACTGACCTGATGCATAAAATGCGATGCAATACATACATAAAAAAGCAAATAGCGAAATACGAGGCGCGGCGAAGCATCGTGGCAAGGATTTTAACCTCTTCAATTAGAGGACCTTTCATCACACTTACTAAGCCCATGCGCTTATCTCAATGCATATAAAAATAAAGACAATCATATCAAACTTAGTATATCCGATTGAACATATCTTGCATTCAACCAAACACACATCAACGGGCGCGGCAAAGCATCATGGTAAAGGATTTTAACCCCTCCAAATAGGGGACCTTTAATCCGACTTACTAAGCCCATGCGCTCGGTTGTATCACACATACAAAAGTAACATGCAGAATTCAAATAACGAAAAATAAATAAACCGAAGCAACATAAAACAAAAAGAGTGTGCCGTTTACTCAAGTGGTACGTGGAGTTGTATCCCGAGTACAGATCATACTACCGTCCATTCGGAATCGGCTATGAAATTTATGTCCGGGTTTCCATCCTATATACCACAAGAGACGACACTTTTCCATTCATCCAATACCCACAACACACATCATACACAAACAAGATTCAACAAATAATTAAAATACGATCAAGATAAATAACAAAAATCAAATAAAGATGAGTGTGAAAAGTACCATAAGGTCTAACCTTGCAAATCACCTCTCGGATGTACAACACACGATCGTCGGAAGGGTGGATGCTCCTCAACTATTCCGGTTCACTGGTTCACTGCTCTCGTTCGTTGTCTCACCGTTTGGAGTCGTCGTTCTCCGTCTTTTGCTGCTGCTTTTGACTCCGATTCGCTGCCGTTTTGCTACTGTTCTGCTGCTGTATTTTAGTTACTGTTCTTGGGATGTTTTGGCTACTATTTTGGGTGTGATTTTCGGTGGTGTTATGGTGTGGTTCGGGGGCTGTTTTGATGAGGTAAAGGGCTGTTCGGGATGTGTTTTGGTCAAGGCAATGAGGGTTCTTTGGTTTGTGATCTTCGATTATTGAGAGTGAGGGAGAGTTGTGTCAATAAGCTTTGGGTGTTTCTTGTGGGTGTTGTGATTTTCGTGTGAGTTGTGTGTATGAGCTTGGGTGTTTCTTTGTGAATGAGCTAGGGGAAAGGGGTGGAAATTCTTTTCTTCTTTTCTTGTAATGGGCGTGCCCTCGGGGAGGGGAATGCCTTGGAGAGGTGTTGTTTATATAGAGAATGGCTAGGGCTTCACCTTGTCTCACAAGGAAGTGACTTGGCATTAAAGGGAGGATTTGATTTGGTGTTGGACAAGGAAAGCAAGGGATTTGATGGGGGAAAAATTTGGCTAGATTAGGAATACAATATTTTTAATTGGTTATGATTGATTTTAATTAGGCATGACATCTTTTTAATTTAGTATGTGATTTTGTTTAGTTAGGAAGTTAATATATTGATTTGTCTTAATTAGGTATGATTATATTTTATGTTTTATTTAATTGGTAAATGGTTTAAATATTTTATTTAATTCAATGTTTAATTTAATTAAGATTTAATTTAATTTCCCATGTGTTTTAAATGTGTTTTATTAATTGGGATGTGTTTTATGGGCTTTGGTGGGTTAATTGGGCTTGGGTGTGAGGCTAGCAGGAAAACCAGAATTACCGACACCGTTCGAACGCCTCCTCGAACGCGGCACGAACGCCTGCAATCTGTTTGACGTTCGAACGAAGTAACGAACGCAGCACGAACGAAGTAACGAACGCAGCACGAACGAAAACAGTGAACTTGTGAAATGAATCCGATGACGTACTTATTCTGAATTTCCCCTTCCGACGTCCGTTTCTCGTGACTTCCGTGACTTAAAAGGTAGTTCCTCCAAATGAGACTCATCATAGGGACTTTATGCAAAAATGCAGTGCCTACAACGCCATTCGCTTAGTATAAATTCATTAGGATGCGTCTCAAGAATTCATTCCTTACTCATCCATCACTAATGAATTATCTTTTATCTTTTCCAAACACCATTCATTCTGTCTTATGCTTTGGTTGAGCTTTTCCTACAAAAATAACACACAAAACTCTACAACATGTATACACAAAATATAGAAATTATAATAAATTTCATGGTTGCCTCCCTGCTAGCGCTAAATTTTTCGTCTTCAGCCAGACGTGACTGAAATCCATCTGTCAAGGCGGTTTCAGCGTCGTTTTG
This sequence comes from Zanthoxylum bungeanum, assembly GCA_019454045.1. Classification (NCBI taxonomy): domain Eukaryota; kingdom Viridiplantae; phylum Streptophyta; class Magnoliopsida; order Sapindales; family Rutaceae; genus Zanthoxylum; species Zanthoxylum bungeanum. The sequence goes on from SKCR01002688.1 coordinate 7,638, forward strand.
GATGTCCTATTAAAGACATTCCCATGTGCGTTTCTTTTGAAGGGTCTCTTCCAACAGTAAGGTGGTAAAAAGAATTTTGTCTCATTCAGTGCTTGTGCCACCTTTTTAATATTTGTTGCTCCAGTGATTCCTGAAAAGAAAGAAAGAAAATCAGGAGGTCTTGTATGGTGCTTGACTTGGAATGGAATTTCCATTCTGTCAAGTTTCTGAGTAATATCTCTAAATTGTACTCCCCAAAACAGTGATGTTTCGCCTGAATTCACTGTATCTTTAATTGTTTGACAATTGCTCCTCTATTTGCTCTGCTTCTTGCTCCACTTTTTCTTCACAGATGAATTTTATGATCTCAATATTCAGTTCTTCATCTGTCATCTGTCAAATACATGCTCCTGAAATATCAATGTGAGAATGTAAAGAAATGTCAGATTTTAGGTCTTCATCCTCTGATCTAAGTGAACTGATTGGCTTAGGTAGATCGTCTTCAAACATTAGTGCAAAGCATTCTCCAAGATCTGCATTCTGAGGATGGAAAGTTTCATCCTTCCTTGTTGGTGCAGTTAGTACAAGAAACTCAGCTTCTTCATCCTCGTCAGAGTCAGAATAATTAAAAATCAAATTGAGACTTTGTTGGTGCAGGTTCCTGAACTGATACCTCTGATTCTTGATACTGCTCAGCCTCGTCCTCTGTTATGATGTCATGATGAATCTCAGAATATTCGAAGGCTTCTTCAGTATTATTGAATTTGCTCCGTGAGATATGTGATTCAGGTTGTCTGTTAGTTGTCTAACTTGATCTGTCATCCTCTGTATAGACGCTGCTTGACTCTGAATTTGTACATCAAATTGAGCTTCTCGTTTCTCGAGCCAATCTTTTAGCATGTCATTCAACTGATCTTCCTCTGATGGATCTGGTTCTTGATGAAGATCATAGATAGATGATGGATAAGATGGAAAATGTGATGATTCTACGTACCTTGAATGATTCCAATAATTCTGCCACTCTGAAAGGTATATACATTGATCGCTCGAGTGGTTACCATCACATATTACACATCTCCCCATTTCATTCTGATGAGTAAATGTAGTATTGCTTGATTCTGGCTTCCAGTGATAGTTGTTGGGCTGGACAACAGGCCTCAGAAAACTAGACTGTTGCTCCCGGATTTGGGGTGTATCTTTTTCTGGTAAAGCTCGTAATGTTTCAAAATGTTCCATTTTTCAATCACTTGAAAACAAAAGAAAGAAATAAAAAGTACAGATAAAAAAACAAAGAAAATTAGATACAAGTAAATTAGATAGCTTCAAAATTAATAACTCAAGAAATATAAGTCCCCGGCAACGGCGCCAAAAACTTGACCGGCGTAAACACACACGTATAACGCAAGCGCACGTATCGTTCAATAGTATAAAAATATCGATCCCACGAGGACTTAATTCCTACTATTGTTATTAATTGTTGATACTATTTATTTACAAATATCTAATTGAGGGAGAAGTGAATTGATTGCTTGAATGATTTGATTTGTAGATTTGCTAAATAAATAAAAAGATAAAAATACAAAAGAAAATACTAAGGAAAATAAAATACTCAAGATCTAGGGTTGTGAATCATTCTAATATCTTTTAAAAGATGAAGTGATTATTTTAAGTTTGTGTAATAAATCAGTTTACTAACCTGAAACATGAATTTATGTGAAAGCATCTGTCGATGGTCAGACACAAATACCCAGTTTAATCCAATTGAACCACATGTCTATGTCAACCAAATTATCTGGATTCATTAAGTTTAAGTTCTAATTATGGCTACCCCCGCCCAACAGGTATATGTCTATCATGTAAGGAAATCTATTAAAGGGTTATCTATCCTCAAAGAAGATCGTGGGCTATTAAGTCAAAGGTTAAAACTTAAAATCCCTATGTCTAGTTCATTTTAGAATTACTACATCAATCTTATTGGTGATCAAACAACAAGAAGCATTTAAGACTTAATAAGTAAACCTTTAAATTACTCAAATTATAAAATAACCTCTTATAAACCGGTGATATTAGATTTCATCACAACCTAGAAAACTAACTTAGTTATAATACATAGTTAGGACAAGTAAAAAGACATAAAAATTACTAAAAAGTAAATGCGGAAAAATAAATAAAATGCTAAGGTAAAATGAATTAACTTCTTCTATTTACTATTTAGATATCTCCCATAATATAATATATATTCTTGTGATATTTTAAACCAACCGTCCAGTATGGCGATATCCTCATTAAGTCAGGTTTAACCAGATTAAATTGAATAACCAACCGTCCAGAATGACGGTATCCTTTATTAAGTCAGGTTTTAAATAGTTTATATATTATATTTTAAGGGAGATTAATCTAAATAGCAAAAGTAAAAGTATTACCTTATTACCTCAGCATAGAGAAGTTACCCCCACATGGATGGATATAATTACTACTACAAAGCGTAAATAAAACTGAATATAAGAAGAAAATAAGAAGAACTCTCTTTTATTTATAAGGATTTCAGAGGATGAGGTACATTGAAACTAAGAAATTCAAAATCTATTTATAGGCAAAAAAATCTAATTTTTTATTATTATTTTTCTGATTTTTATTTTTTTATTTTTTTATTATTTTTTTTTGGATCGCTGAATTTTCGACACGTGGCATGGTGGCTAAAAAAAACGGCTCGTTGAATTTTTGACACGTGGCATGCGGTGCAATTACCAAAATACCCTCGTTGTCGGGACGCCCAAAATTACCAAAATACCCTTTTTGCCAAATTTCACAGTTTTGCTCCAAATCACCTCCTGAATGTCCTGAAACTTTATTTTGGTGTCGGGATGTCCAAAATTACCAAAATACCCTTTTTGCCGGGACCCCCAAAATTACCAAAATACCTTTTTTGCCAAATTTCACAATTTTGCTCCAAATCACCTCCAGAATTTCCTGAAACTTTATTTATCTACAAAATAGCACAAAACACATCAAAATATTCACAAAACTCAAGAAACTATACAAAATATTAAGTTAAATGAGTGGGAAATAGTGATAGTTTTACCACTCATCAAGTATCACAAAACATACAAGCACATTTATAACAAACACACATTCTTTTGGCTCTTCTCTTTTTAGCATAGGTGCTCCTTCCTAAACCAGGCAGATGTGAAATAAAAGAGTCAGAAGACTCACCTGCCAATCAGACCCGTGCTCAATAATCCAACGAATGTCAGTAGGAATACCTTTGATCATCAGTAATCTCATCCGTTCAAAGCCAGTTTTTTTGACTTTCATAAGAGATTTTTGAGGGAGAGAAGGAAATTGCTTGTGAAGATTTGCGAGAACTTCTTCCATCCTGAAATGACTTAACCTGCAAAAACTAAACACACAAAATGAAATCACACCAAATCACAATATATACACAAATTGCATGGGTTGCCTTCATGCGAACGCTAAGTTTAACGTCGTCAGCTAGACGTGACTTCTCGAACGTTAGGCTGGATCTGAAAGTGTGACACTTTCTTTTTATCGCTCAAATGATTATCCCCAGTAGTGCTTAACACGCTTGTTTTTAACCTTGAAAGTTTTGTTGGAGTCAGGATCATGTATCTCAACGGCTCTGTCTGGTAAAACCTTGGTGATCACAAATGGACCTGACCACCGTGATTTTGGCTTCCATGGGAAGAATTTCACCCTTGATTTGTTTAACAGTACCTTCTGTTCTGGTTCCAGTTGTATGCGCACTAACTTCTCATCCTGTCTCTTCTTGGCATTTTCTTTATACAATTTGGCATCCTCAAAAGACTGATTGTGAAATTCCTCCATTCGTTGAGTTGGTGGAACTTTTTCTCTTCTGTTGCTTGTAGTGCAAGAATTGGATTTTTCAGTCTAAAAGACTATTTATCTTCAGGCTCCACATGCAATTGACATGTTTTAAGTTTGTCAGTAGAACTTTGCATTGCATTGGAGTTCTGAATGGTACTGTGTATCATATCAAGTCTGAAACATTCCTCCTTCTTTTCATCATCTGGGAAATTCATGACCTTGAAAACATTGAATGTTACTTCTTGGTCTTGTACCCTCATGGTTAGTTCTTATTTTTGTACATCAATAATGGTTCGACCTGTAGCCAAGAATGGTCTCCCGAGAATGATCGGCACGTCTTCGTCTTCCTCCATATCAAGGACAATAAAATCTGATGGGGAAATGAATTTGTCAACTTTGACCAGCACATCTTCAACTACGCCTCTTGGAAATACGAGCGTTCTATCAGCAAGTTGTAGAGAGACTGAAGTTGGCATTGTTTCTCCAATTTACAGTTTCCTGAAAATAGAAAAAGACATCAAGTTAACACTCGCACCTAAATCACATAAAGCCCTACCAAAATTATGTTCTCCTATGATGCAAGGAATGGTGAAACTGCTAGGATCTTTCAACTTTGGGGGAAGCTTCCTTTGAATGATAGCACTGCATTCTTCTGATAATGCTACTGTCTCGTAATCTCTCAATCTCCGCTTTCGTGAAAGAATGTCTTTCATGAATTTTACATAGTTGGGCATTTGTTCCAAGGCTTCTGCAAATGGAATGTTGATGTGCAGCTTTTTGAACACCTCCAGGAAACGAGCAAACTGCTTGTCCAGTTTGTTTTTCTGAAGACGCTGAGGAAAAGGTGGAGGTGGAGAGTGTTCTTTTTCCTTTGCTTCTTTTTCCTCCATCTGTTGCTTTGTTTCTTTTGGAACTTCCTCAGCAGTTGTTTTGGCTCCAACATCTTTGTTGATTTCAGTACCGCTTTTTAACATGATGGCATAACACTGCTCCTTCCCTATGTTCCTTGGATTTGGTTCTGTGTTGCTGGGAAGATTACCTGGCGGTCTGTAACTTTGAGATTTGGCCAGTTGTCCAATTTGATTCTCCAGTGCTTTGATAGAAGCTGAATGACTTTGATTCAATGCCACTTGATTTTGAACCATAGCTGCTAAATCGTATTTTGCTTCTTGCTTTTTTAACTGTGCCAACACTTCTATATTCCTGGTTCTTTGTCATACTCCTGACCTTTGTTTTGCTGCTGGAATCCGGGTGGGGGGTTGTTCATTTGCCCTGAATTGTTGCTCCATGAAAAATTGGGATGATTCCTCCACCCTGAGTTGTAGGTGTTGGAATATGGATTATTCCATTGTCTGTTGAAATTGTTGACGTAGTTCACCGTTTATTTATGTTGAATTGGTTCTGGTGCTCCTCCATATGGTGAACTTGTGGTTCCAACGATGTTCACAACTTGCGTGCTAAGTTTTCTAGACATTTGCATATCTGATCCAGCCTGGTATTCACTGCTGTGTTTGCTCCAACTTCATAAATTCCTGTAATTCTTTGAATCATGCTCCTGTCTGTTGGCCACAATGAATTGTTGTTAGCTATTTCCACGATTAAGTCTCAGGCTTGATCTTCTCCTTTTACCATTAAAGCTCCTCCAGCAGCAGCATCAATTGTGGTTCTCATTAGTCCAGAAAGTCCATTGTAGAAGGTTTGGACTTGTAGCCACTTTGCGATCTCATGATGAGAACATTTCCGGAGTAAATCTTTGAATCTTTCCCAAGCTTCGCAAAGGGATTCTGAATCTTGTTTCACGAATGATGTGATGTCATTCCTCAACTTTACAGTTCTAGCTGGTGGAAAGTACATTGCAAGGAATTTGGTGGCTAGAGTGTTCCAAGTTGTGATGGAACCTGCTGGTAACGAATGTAACCAAGCTTTAGCTCTGTCCTTCAAGGAGTATGGAAAAACTCACAGTCTCATTGCTTCTTCTGATGCTCTGTTGTAGTTGAAAGTGCCGCAAACTTCCAGGAAGTTACTGATGTAGGCATTAGGATCTTCAGTTGCATTTCCCCCAAACTGTACTGACTGCTGAATCATCTGGATGCATGTTTTGATGACACCCGCATTTGCTGGTAAGAGAGGAAGTACAATACAAGAAATGAGTCCGTCAACCACCGGAATGGTTCTGTCTCGAATGAGAATTGGTGGTGCAACGTTCAAAGGTTCAGGTGCCATGTTAATGATTGCTTCTTGGCCTTCTCGCCTTTCTCTTCTCAACTGTCTGATGGTTCTTTCAATCTCTGGGTCAAGTGGTCGGAGTTCAAAGTTTTTGGTTCGTCTCATATAGTGTCTGAGAACCTGAAACACAATAAAATAAAAACAATAATTAAAAAGAAAATTAGATACAAGTAAAGGTATCTAACCTCAATTAATAATGAAAGATAAATAAGTCCCCGGGAACGGCGCCAAAAACTTGACCGGTGCGTAATCACACGCGTATAACACAAGTACATGTATCGTTCAAGTAGTATAAAAAGTATCGATCCCACGAGGACTTAATACCTAATCTATTAATTTTATGAGGTCAAATGATTACTAGTATCTAATAGATTATTTGATTGATTTGAAATGGTGATGATTCTAAATTTAAAAAACGAGTAAATAAAATTGCACGAAAGTAGGTTTAAGAAAATTCAATATTAAGAAACTATCTAGGGTTGTGAATCTTTCTAATATCTTTTAAAAGATGAAGTGGTTATTTCATGTTTGTGCAATATATTGGTTTACTAACCTGTAATACTAAATTATGCGAAAGCCTATGTCGATGGTCAGATGCAAATACTCAGTATAACCCAATTGAACCATATGTCTATGTCAACCAAATTACCTGGATTCATTAAGTTTAAGTTCCAATTATGGCTACCCCCGCCCGACAGGTATATGTCTATCCTGTAAGGAAATCTATTAAAGGGTTATCTATCCTCAAGAAAGATCGTGGGCTATTAAGTCTAAGGCTGAAACCTAAAATTCTTTTGTCAAGTTTATTTTAGATTTACCAGATCAATCTTATTAGTGGCCAATTAACAAGACGCATTAAGCTTAAGACTTAATAAGTAAACCTTTAAATTACCAAACTATAAAATAACCCCTTATAAACCGGTGATATAAGAATTCATCACAACCCCAGATAATAACTTAGTTACAACACATAACTAGGGCTAGTAAAAACTTAAAAGTAAAAGACATAAAGTAAAAATACTGAAAAGTAATTGCGGTAAAGTAAAAGCTGAAAAGTAAATTACAATAAAATAAAATGCTAAGGTAAAAGGATAACTTTTACTATTTACTATTTAGATATCTCCCTTAATATAATAGATTAACTTGTGATTATTTTACCAACCAGCCATATAGGCTGTAACCTGATTAAGTCAAATTAAGTCCAACCAGCCATAAAGGCGGAACCAAAATAAACCTGCCATATAGGCGGTAAGAAAATTTAATTACCAACCGACCAATCTGGCGGTATCCTTGCTTAGTCAGGTTTAAAACCAGTTTAAAATGAATTACCAACCGACCAATATAGCGGTATCCTCATTAAGTCAAATTTTAAATAGTGAATATATTATATTTAAAGGATATTAATCTAAGTAACAATAGTAAAAGAATTACCTTTCACCCTATCAGGGGGAAGTTACCTCCTCACGTTGAATAGTAAAAACTGTAAAAGTAAAGAAGTAAATTACTATTATTACAGAACGTAATTAAAATTAATTACAAAACTGAAATTAAAATAAACTAGATAGAAAACTCCCTATTTACATCAAAGAATTCAGAGAGGAAGATACATCTGAAACTGAAATTTCGAGCTCTATTTATATGCGTCAATAAGCTCTATTCAGAAAGGAAGGTACATTCGAAACTGAAACTAAAATTTCCTTCTTGCGTCGCGACGCGCTGACGTGTCAGTTCGTGATTGGTCGATTCAGATTCTTATCTGACACGTGGCAATTGTGGATAAGGTGATAAGGTGACACGTGGCAAGGCGGCTGGCAACTCAATGATTATGCTGATGTGGCGATGAAGTGGCACTGACGTGGCGATAGTGACTGTCGGCACCATAGAATGATGACACGTGGCACACTGTGATTGGCTGATAATGACGTGGCGGTGACGTGGCACGTTGACTCTGTCTTCTGCTGACGTGGCTGACACGCGGGATGACACGTGTCGACATGTGGCGATGGCGATTATCGGCACCATATGATGATGACACGTGTCATGGTGTACGTTAGCAAATCGGTTTGATGTTGACATGTGCACGGCGCACGTTAGCAAAGTCCGGCGACGTTAGAAAGTCAAACTTCTCAAATTCTGACATGTGTCCCCCGGCGCATGTTAGCATGTGTGGCGCATGTTAGGTGTCGCGATGCGGGCAGCGCGACGAGTGAAATGACCAAAATGCCATTTTGTGTTTGTTTCACTGTTTTGGCCCAAATCACCTCCAGAATGTCCTGAAACTTTATTTATCTACAAAAAACACAAAACACATCAAAATATTCACAAAACTCAAGAAACTATACAAATATTAGGTCAAATGAGTGGGAAATAGTGATACATTTACCACTCATCAACTAGGTGGTCCAACATTGGGATAAATATTACTATTGTAAACTATTCTTAAAGTATATATTCTTAGTCTTGGTTTTGAAATACAGTCGAATTCCAATAACCTAGAAGACCATCACATGTCGTATATTGGAATTGGAGTTCCAATGATACCATTGTTGGTTTCTATTAAGGTCTCAAGATCAATAATAAGCATGAAATATGTGCGAATACAAATCGAAGAAATTGCGGAATACTCACATCGATCGGTTGAGCGACGTGTGACGAACAAAAACAAGCTTTTCCTACCTTGTAGCAGCTCACGGCAGTGAGCAGTCCAAGCTCACTGTTTTCACCCAATAGTCCTTCAATTTTTGAGCTCCAAGCTTCGTCAAACGATTCCCAGGCTCATGGGTGGACTTCCTTATCACCTTCGCATGTCTCGTAAGTGTGCTAGCACTTGTGATTTTTGCCACAAAATCCCACTCTAGCTTCCCTTCACTGCTCCGGTTTTTGATAGAACCAGTGAACAAATTTGGCCTCCATGGGCGTGTGAAAGAGAGAGATGAGTGAAAGAGAGAGAGTTTGTTTTGGTTGTTAAACATTTGTGTATCTTATACACACATTTGAATTTCAAATTCATTTGGCATGATTTTGGCTTTTCAAAGTCAAAAATTAAAGCCAACAACCACACACATCACTCAATCACAAGTTTGTCAAGTCACATCACTCAAAGTGACATGATTTGACGCTTGATGTGACGCTAGATGCGACTAGCGATTTGACGCGTGATTTGACTTACGTTCCGCGCACTCGAATTCGAAATACGAATGCGCTCGCAAATAATCCCGGGCTCGGGTTCGCTAATTCTAAATTAACAAATTTTTCGTTGTGTCGTAATTAAACGATTACGCCTAGCGAAGTCACTATTCACGTCGCTAACGAATTATTCTAAATAATTCATTCGCCCGAATTAAAATCGTGAAACTCCTGATCTGTATAACAACAACTCCATGATCTGTACAAATAGTGACGCTATGGGTCATAATTGTCCAACATCTCCCACTTGGCCTATAGCCAGTCACTCGAATGTCTTACACCCGAACTATGTACGGTGGCTCAAACTGCTGAGAAAAGGCTTTCGTCAGCGGATTTGCATGATTATCGTCTGACGCGATTTATTCGATCATCATTTCGCCACGATGTATGATCCGAACTCATCGATGAATATCGAAGTATGTATCTGGATCGTTGATGAGACCATTAATTCTTTAGCCTGCGTTGACGCCTAGCCAGCTGCTAACAGAATTATATCTAATCTAATTAGATTTATTATCGATCCAGAAGGCTTCTATTGCCGCCTCAGCTGCAACAATAACCCATTTGTTGTTTATTCAGTAGCAGTATTTTGCTTGGAAGATTTCCAGATCACTGTTCTGGCTATTCAAACTTTGTAGTACCTTTTGCGACTTATAGTCGTTGTATCGGTTTGGGAAACTTGCTACAGTGATCCCAGTCACTTCAAGTTCTCCTTCTCCATAGACTAAGACAGCATCCTTAATTCTCTAAGATACTAACGGATGTTCTTAACATCAATCCAGTGATTATCACTTGGATTGGCCTGTTTGTGAATCCATATGCTCAAAGCGTATGAGACACCAGGTCGCGTACATTTTTCAATGTACGAGTTCTCAGAGAATTTTTAATCGAAAGCCAAGCTTTCACCGATTATTTTTTTATGGGAATATCATTTCCAGAAATGACATATTATCATTATTTTATAGGACAACCACTGTCAGTGCGCTCCCACTACCTTCTTATATACACAAGAATCCTTTCGTTTTGAATTAAATCATAAACTATTATGATTACATCAAAACGATAATTCCAAGAACCCAATGCTTGCTTCAATCCAAACGTGGATCGAATAACCTGCAAACCTTGTTTGCTAGTTTTGGTACGACAAAACCGTCAGGATGTTATAAACATCCTCCGAAAGGTTTCCTTTTCAGGAAAGCGATTTTCCATTAAGTTGACATATTTCATAAATGAAACATGCAGCTTTAGCAAGCATTCTCCAAATGGATTTACAGTGGCAACAGTTAAAAGGTTGAATCGTAATCAACACAATGTTGATAACGATACCTTTCCGCTAAAAGCCTAGCTTTATACGTTGGTATGGGTGCCATCCATGTATGTCTTCCTTGAAGACTTATATAGTACCAATAGACACAATGCCTTGCGGTACATCAACTAGTATTATTCCTCTCAGGAAAACCGCATGGTGAACAACAATCTAATTGTTCTCTGGTGAGATGTATAAGTACTATACTTATGGTACCCCTAGGATAACCTAAAATTGGCACTTATCCAATTTGGGTTTTAGTTTGGTATAATCCAAACATATTGCCAAACATACCCAAATATTCAGGAATGAGAAACCCGGTTTCTTTCCGTTCATATCTAATATGATATCTGTCAAACAGATTTTAATGGAACCTTATTCTAAATAAGTTCTGCACTGTTTATGCTTTTCCGTTGAAGGAAATAATAGCTCAGAGCGACTCATGATTAACCTTATCATGTCCAACAAGATTCGATTTATCATGTTCGGACACACCATCAGAATGACGTGTTCCGGAGAGTCCTCATTGAAAGAATACTATACTCTTTCAAGTATGTAAGAAACGTATTGCTTAAGTATTTTCCATTACGATCTTACCGTGACGGTATAATACTATAGCCGATCTGTTTGTCTATTTCGTGTCAAAAACTCTAAAGTTTCTGATTTGTGTTCTTCAAAAGAAACACCAAACCATAACGCGATGCCACATCCGTAAATGTCACGAAATATTCATATCCACATCTAGCCTAGCTAGACATGGCCCACTTACTTCACTATGAACTAGGGCTAACAGATCGGTGGCATTTGCACTTTTACCAAGTAAATGTGTTATAGGCACATTGCCCAATAAACTAGATTCGTAGACTTATTTGAATGGAATCAAATTAGTCCGAGTACCCACTCTTCAAAGTGCGGATATACGAGTCTTGTTTAATTGTGTCCCAGACAACAATGCCACAACTAGTTTCTTCTAATCAAATCAGTTTGAGCTATTTTTTTGTCATGTTATATATTTGAGATTTTATTTATATTCAAAATATAAACTCTGTTATTCACATCTAATGTGTTTATCTCAATATCATCTTTATATAACAAAACACTTTAGTGTTCTAGAATATAAAGGTTCACCCGCAGCGGGTTAAACACTGATAGAGAGATAATGTTTCTTGTCAAACTAGTTACATTATAACAGTTTCCTAATTTAAGTACACACCCGAAGGTAGTTCCTAAAATTAGGTATCTACGGTTGAAACAGTAACTTTCGTCCCGTTTCCAGATCGCAGATAAATCTCTATTGAAGTCAGTATCCTGTTCATAACAGATTCCGAACATCAATATATATTTATGTATCACACTAAGTATCTAAAATCCAATTTTAATACTAGTAGTGAATATATTTATGACAAACATATTTGAAGTCAGAGCCTTGCTCGTCTTCAATCCTTCATGTCTGCTGCTTGTCCAAACGGCAGTCACGCTTCCGCGATCCCATTTGCCACATTTAGGCAGACATTTTAGGCTATGTCCTTTATCTTCCCAGAAGATTATAATGATTTTGCCTTTGCCCTTTTCATATTCAAGTAGCCTTTGGCCAAGCCTCGGGTTTCTAGAATATCGAAGTAAGGTGCGCCTTGCGCAACTTGTCTAATTGCAAAGTTTGACTTTATCTCCTTGAGAATAATCATTAACTCTCCAAGAGTTATTTATTGCAATTTATTACTTCTAAAATCTAAAGATAGATTTATGAAGATCCTTCAATTTCATTATCATACTTTAAGGATCTAATCCTTAGTTCTGATCCAGAAATTAAGGAGTATACTGCGACAAGCTTAATGGATTAACACTTAAGTTATCATCACATAAATCTTTCAAAGATTATGCTCTACTATTTGCTTAACTCCGGGCTTAGACATAATATTTTATTTTATCAAATAAAGTAACTTATTATTTTTCCAGGACCATCCTGAAATTTTATTCCCAATTTGAAAATTAAATCATTTAAATACATTTTCCCTAGGATTATGTTTTAAATGTCAATCTTTCAATTATATCTTGATTTTAATAGTCCAACTATTTAATCAACGATTTCGGTACTATTTATTATAATGATTACATAGTCCAAATATTTAATCAACTATAATTTAATATATTAAAATCAATTATATTGATTACTATAATCCAGTTATAAAATCAACTATAAATGAATAGTTGAATATAGTCCAACTATTTATTAAAACAACAATTTAAATATTAGTCCAACTAACATTTAATTTATTTGACGAATGATATTTGTTTAAGCGCGTATGGCAAGTAATTAAACGAAATTGCAAATTCAATTCTTGCCTCCCACTATTTTTTCGGCGAGCCTCTAACCCTCTGTCGAGTACTCGGGAAACCGTTTCCCTAGTGGGCTAGGATCCCGTAAATATCACACAATCTTGACTTTGGCCAACAATTGTATGATAATTAACTAGGTAGATCTCTAAGATCGATTGGATCCAATCCAATTCCTAGATCCGGTAGGGGGACATCCAAGTTCGAAACATATATCTTATATATGCCAATACATCCAATGTATTACCTAACCTTTTTCCTCTGAATCAAATAAGCCTTGGCTTTGGCACAACAAACTTAGTGATCCCAGTTAAGCGCGACCCATTGACCATGGAAAGCTTCGTAATCAATGTCGATGGACAAGAAGTGGTCTTCACTTTGGCCAACAAACATAATTGGACAAGACACCAATATGGAACAAAGCTCTCGTGATTCAAACACATCCTCGACGGACAAAGGCCTTGACTTTGGCCAACAAGCCAATGCCAGTCTCGGATCTTGAGTGAGAATCACTCAATGGAAGGAAAGACGCTTAATATTTTGCGAGGGTTTTTCGAGTGCAAATTGGCAACCAATTTTTTTTTATCTTTGTTAAGGTCTCATCATCATACACCCTTAAACATGCATTCTAAACACATAATCAAGCGCATATGAAAAATAATAATGATATGCGGATGGATACTTTACACATTGATCCTAGATCAAATCTCTCCCTTTCTCTCTTCCGCTAGCACAAGTATTTACTTCTACCCGTTACACTACACTTCTAAAGAAACCTCATTTACATTGAGGGGAATAGGTGAGAAGAGAATACAAAGAATAAGGAGGTGATAAGGCTAGACACGCAGTCCAATTTAATAAATCAAATTTATTAAAATTTCTAAAATTGTCCCACCCATCTAATATCCATCCGATATACATTATTCATGCATCGCAACCATGTATTCACACAAGCATGTTATCAATCAATCTAATCAAATTAATTAATCTGATAATAGTGACCATCCAATGTTCAAACAACGATTTGATTTTTGCTCGAGTCAAACTCGTTTTGCGAATAAGTACTCAAAGTATGAATTCTCGAATTAATTAAACTACATCATTAAATCCAATTTAATATGCATTCAATTCTAATTCGCGGTATTTAATTCCAAATTAACATTACACTTAATAATAACATTTTTTTCGACTTAATTCCAAATTTAATCGTTACGGGTCTCAAAGCCCGATAAACGTCCAACGTCAATTTAATTAAGTCCAATGGGCTTTTATTAATTTCTTAAGGCGTGGACTTTTTGTCAACTCGGGTCAAACCGAATAACCAAAATCCAATACGGGAGTTACCCCATAAGCCCAGAAATCAATTTTAACCCATTAGGCCCAATTAAACTTTAAAGGTCCAATAAGTCGCATTTGGCTTTATGGAGGCGGTTGTGGGCCCATTGGATCCAACCAATTTTGCCTAAACCCAACTTTGTACAACAAAGCCCAACAAGCCCAATTACAACACTTAGGCCCAATTTCACAAAATAGGCCCAAAATAATTAAATCATAAAATTCCAAATTCCCAATTTAAATTACCAAAGTGTATTACATGATTAATTACCCAATTAACATTTCTAAAACATCAATTAGCACTAATTAATCATGCCATTAACATTAAAACATGTCCAACACATTTTAACAAAAATCAAACCCAATTTACATGCATATATGTCTCGCCCAAGAGGGATTTTTGATGCCCAAATCAAATTCAATTCAACATTAAATCAATATCCCCAAATGACTTCCAATACATCCAATGAATCAAAAATCAAAATCCAAGACAATTAGGGCAAGGGTATACTTTCGGCCAGCTAAGTCAATTGGGGAAAATTTGTCCAATTCAAAAAATCATGAAATTGACAATGCATAACACCATGTTATCATCAATTAAGCATACTCAAACATCCATTTTCATCCAAATATGCTCAAATTAATTTACCCAAATTTTAAGCCCTAAACTTTTTCATGCTCAAACCTTGCTCTGATACCATTGTTGGTTTCTATTAAGGTCCCAAGATCAATAATAGCATGAAATATGTGCGAATACAAATCGAAGAAGTTACGGAATACTCTCATCGATCAGTTGACCGACGCGCGACGAATAAAAACAGCTTTTCTGCCTTGTAGCAGCTCACGACAGTGAGCAGTCCAAGCTCACTGTTTTCGCCCAATAGTCTTCAATTTTGAGCTCCAAGCTTCTTCAAACGATTCCCGGCTCATGGGTGGACTTCCCTATCACCTTCGCATGTCTCGTAAGTGTGCTAGCACTTGTGATTTTGCCACAAAATCCCACTCTAGCTTCCCTTCACTGCTCGATTTTTGACAGAACCAGTGAACAAATTTGCCTCCATGGGCGTGTGAAAGAGAGAGATGAGTGAAAGTGAGAGAGTTGTTTTTGGTTGTTACAAATTTGTGTATCTTATACACACATTTGAATTTCAAATTCATTTGGCATGAATTTGGCTTTTCAAAAGTCAAACCATTAAAGCCAACAACCACACACATCACTCAATCACATCAATCACAAGTTGTCAAGTCACATCACTCAAAGTGACATGATTTGACGCTTGATGTGACGCTAGATGCGACTAGCAATTTGACGCTTGATTTGACTTGCGTGCCGCACTCGAATTCGAAATGCGAATGCGCTCGCAAATAATCCCGGGCTCGGGTTCGCTAATTCCAAATTAACGAATTTTCCGTTGCGTCGTAATTAAACGATTACGCCTAGCGAAGTCACTATTCACTTCGCTAACGAATTAATTCTAAATTAATTCGTTCGCCCGAATTAAAATCTAATTTTAATTCCGCGTCGAAATCTAATTTCGTTTAATATATCAAATATATTAATTTCTCGATTAATTCCAAATTAACCGTTATCTCTCTTTTTAAATGATATTTATCCGAGATAAAATATCTCCGTAATTAATCCCAGATTAATTTTCTCTCTCATCTAATTAATCCCAGATTAATTTAGGAGTGTGAGTCATACGTCATCGGTGAATCTTTAGGAAGCGACCCATGAGATCCCCATATATGTTGGCAGTAAATTCGGTCGTCGGATTATCCGAACATGTAAGTACGAAGTACTACGTTTATACTGATTTACATGACAAGGTTGGCCTATAGCAAAACGCCATGCCTACCCAATTCTCCAGAATTATCCTTACATGAATAAAAGATCTATATCAGACGTAGTATACGTAGTATTGTGTATTTCTGTCCAGTATTGAATGATCACGTGCTAGGCCTGAGGCTGGAATTGTGTCTGCCCCGTACAAAGCACATGTCAGATGTCTGGTAACTAGTCTCTATAATCGGATAAACCTGACCTTGTCATTTTATCCCGATAGCTGCAGCATTTAAGAGAACCAGTCCCGTATCCTACGTGACCATCATCTCCATATGAATGGAGTGACACTTCCATCTTGACATCAAACCCAACACACTACGATTCTCAATATACCCAGTATTGGCGTACACAGAACCTGTTAAAGTCCTGGACGACCGCAACCAAAGTATATTGATTGTCGCAAGTATTAGCGGTGCAAGTCTCAGGTTAAGACCAAATACACCTACCCTGATTTCGGACTTCTATAGACACATAGTCATACTACCAATGGAATTCCGAGGGGGTCTATCCAGAGCGAAGCTGTTTCCCGTACCATCGGTGAAATACAACCTCCTATTACACTTGCATGAGTATCATATACCCAAATATATGAGAACTATGCCGTTGTGCCCTCACAACACGCACAAGTGTAATACTAGTCTTTTACGCATTTATCGATGTCCAATCTCGACAATGCTCTGACTAGGGATATTTAATGATTTATCCTTTGTGGACTGATATTGTCTCATATCATTCTCCATCCAGGAAGAAATCACAAGGACCTCCTATCATTTATATATCTAGGTGATCTAATCACAAATGATAAGAGTGCAATCTCTTTTGTTACATAGTTAATTTGTACAACAACACCATGATCTGTATAAATAGTGACCTATGGGTCATAATTGTCCAACATAACCCGATGTACCATGAATTTTGGAAACTCGTATAGACATGTGGGTAATCATTGAAGCGAATACTAAATGACTCATAGGTGATTCCTAATACTTGGATGTACACACCACCGTCAATAGGAATATCCTCGAGTCGAGTATCATACCTTTGATTATAGGATATCATTGATTTTGTGTGAGATCCTCCACAATTTGATGCCATGTATGTCAGAAACATTTTATGTTCTGGCCTCTAGATGTTCGTTGGGTGTGGACCGATGAACTCATTAATCAAGTGCAAAGCAAGATAGGATCTGTCGGCCCGTATGTGTACCATAAAGGGTTTATGTATCCATGTTAGTAAAGTCATGATTCTTAAATCTTTGGCCAAAGTCGATTACCTAGGGTGGATCACATCAGTTATGAAGAATCGTGGACATCTCGACATGAGATGTGCATCTCAGAAACTTGACGGTGTATTCTATGTTTCCTAAGCACAACTCGGATAACTTATGACTGTGTGATTGTTAAATATATGTGATGTCCTCGACTTGTATAGTTCAGAAAGGTCATTCGTGTTCTCCGTGAATTCGGAGGTGGCTAACTTGCGTACATATTTGCTAGGCTTATATGAAGAACGTGTCTGAACTTAGAGAGTCCCAATATGAAGTGTACTCGTTGAGCACTTGGGTAGCAGATTTATTTTGATAAAATATAATATTCGATATTATAAGTATCAACTAAGATAATCAAGTGTTATTGGATAATTTTGATTATTTACTTTGACCTAATTAGATTAATTGGATTAATTCAATAATTACACAAGGGCTTAATTGTAAAATCATAATTATCTCTATCATTTGAGGATATTATGGTAATTGTAACTATGTAATAATACGTGGTTTTGGCTTGATTTAATTGGATTAAATCAAAGTGGAAAACATTTAACTAATCCATTTCTTAATCCTTGGCTTGATTTAATTGGATTAAATCAAAGTGGGAGACAATGGAGATTAGTCACACCTAATTATACATATTTAGACAAATTAGATTAAGTCCACTTAAAAGTTGATTACAATTTTTATTAATTAAAAATTACCTAAGTTTTGCTAGAAATAGCAAGCTTAAGGAATGTTTTAATTACAAGTACAAGCATAAGCATAAGTAAAAGCTTGAGTAAGCTATACACAAGTAATTCTTGAGAGATTAGCCTAAGTTAGAGAAGTGTTTAGAGAAGCTTGTGAAGTCTCTAAAACATTTCATTTATGAGAAATCAAGATTGGATCTCGAAGTGAAGCTTGCTAGCATTGGAAACAAGATTGGATCTTGGAGTCAAGCTTGCACACCTTTGAGGTTCTCCAACCATTTCAACAAAGGAGAAGTAGATTGGATCTTGCATCAAGCTTACTTGGCAATGTTTGATCTTCTCCTAAGTTATGTTCTTTTGTGTATTAGATGCATGATCACATAGATTGATGTTGAAATAAGGCTAATCAATTGTGTTATGATACTTTAGAAGTATTAACACAACATGCTTATGAATTAGGTTAAAGATGTTCATGTTGGACATTAATAAGAGTTTAGAACTCTAGATTAAAGCTTAGAGCTATGACTACCATTCTAGATTCACTTGAGCACCTTTAGGTGAACTAGAATTGTTCATGAGACATTTCTAATTGGGATTCTAAAATGGTTTGTGATTAGATTAAAAAATGAGCATATAAGTATTTAGAATACATGTATGCTAGTTGTAAAATATGTGTTGATAGTGGTTATGAAGTTAAAATTGGATTTTAAGTGTATTTGAAGTATTGGGAGAAAATTGGAAGTGTTTTGAAATGAGAAATCACTCACTGACTGAGCTGCGTCGCGACTCAGACCACTGCGCATCGCGACGCAGAGCTGCGCATTATGACGCCCAGACTCCCGCGTCATGATGCATCATCGTTTACGTTCAGCATGCTCTCGGCATTTTGGTGGCGTCGCGACGCCCATACCCAATTCATACTAAAACTTATTTTTCTCCGTTTCGGAATTTCCGGACTCCGTTTTGGTCCCCGTTTTTTCCTATGGACTCGAAATGGAATGTAGTTTTACATAAAAAATATTTTAAAATACACTCATGCTAAATATCCATGGGTTAGACCCATTTCCGCTGCGCGAGGCACCGATCTGACCCTAGGGGTTCCACAACTTCCCCAATAAAATGGTATCAGTAGGAAGGCTTAACCACACAACACATATTTTTGAATCTATGCCATAGTAATTTTAATTTAATTATGCATAAGATATATTGGATATGTAAAGCATGTTTTAAATTAAAACTTTGACTTAATTAAGTTAATGACTTGATTGTCATAAATCTCTCATGATTAGGTGATTATTTTTTTTAAGTAATAGTATTAGTAATGTTGGAGCATTATTGGATGGTCCGTCTTGTCAATACGGAGATGAATGGGTTCTTACTACTTATATCCAATATCGTCATTAGTGTGAGGGTAAGTGCTCGGAACTTAGGTCGCTCCGGTAAAACATTAGATATAGCGTGATGAGTTAACGCAGTCACCCAATATCGTCATTAGTGTTAGGGTGTACATACGAAGCTCATTAGTGCACATTGACAAGTATACACATAGAACACGTCTTAATCCAATATCATCATTAGTGTGAGGATAAGAAACGGTTCAGGACCAAACTAGGCGTCACATGAAGTGATTGACTTTGGAGGTATACCTAATGAGTTTATAAAGGCTAATATCGTCATTAGTGTGAGGCTGAAGTAAATGTCATGGGATCCACTTC
>SKCR01002689.1:0-27374 GCA_019454045.1 Zanthoxylum bungeanum
AAGCTCACTGGAAGGCTGTATTTATAGTAAAAAAACGATTACTGTTCACCCTTGATCATTGCCACAAATTGCTCCTTGATTCATGGCTTTTTCAAAAGTTGATTGTTTGTTTCTTCAATTTTCAAAAGACCACCTAAAGTTGCATGGCAACTTCTTCATGGATGGAGGTGGCAGCTGGATCATGGTAGGCTGATGGGAAGCTACTGGATTCATTACAATTCCCCCCCTCCAGCTGCATCTGAAAAAAAAATCATCATCTGACAGCTATCCCGGCTATGTCTCTGCACAACTCTAGCTTGTCTCGAGTAACCACTTTTGTTAACATGTCCGCTGGATTCTCATATGTATGGATCTTCACTAGTCTCAGTAGTTGTTGATCCATCACCTCGCGTATCCAGTGATAGCGAATATCAATGTGTTTCGTCCGGGAATGATACATTGAGTTTTTGCTCAAGTCCAGAGCACTCTGACTGTCACAATGTATCTTGTAATCTGTCTGCTTGATCCCTAACTCTTGGAGAAAACCTTTAGCCACAACATTTCTTTTCCTGCCTCAACTATAGCGATGTACTCAGCCTCTGTTGTGGATAATGCAATACACCTCTGCAATCTTGACTGTCATGATACAGCTCCCCCTACAAAAGTGTAGATGAATCCTGATGTAGATTTCCTACCATCAAGATCTCCTGCCATATCTGAATCTGTATAGCCTTCCAAGATCGGATCAGCTCCCCCGTAACACAGACGAAACTTCGTTGTACCCTTGAGGTACCTGAGAATCCATTTGACTGCCTCCCAGTGTTGCTTTCCAGGGTTAGAGAGAAAACGGCTCACTACACCAACTGCGTGTGCAATATCTGGCCTGGTACATACCATTGCATACATAAGGCTTCCAACAACTGAAGAATATGGTATTGCTGAAATTTCCTCTATCTTTTTCTTGGATGAGGGGCATGAACTTTTGCTCAGTTTGAAATGGTGCGCTAGCGGAATGCTGACTGGTTTGGCTTTCTGTATATCGAACCTTTTGATTACCCGTTCAATATACCTTTCCTGTGAAAGCCACAATTTCTTGTTCTGTCTATCATGAACAATCTCCATTCCCAAAATCTGTTGAGCTGGTCCTAAGTCTTTCATGTCGAAAGCCTTGGAGAGTTCTTTCTTCAGCTGGCTGATCTTTGCTGCTTCTTGTCCAACAATCAACATGTCATCTATATACAGTAGAAGAGCAACGAAATTTCCATTTGGAAACCTCTGAATGTATGCACACTGATCTGCTGCAGTTCTTTTGTAGCCTTGACCCACCATGAATGAGTCGAACTTCTTGTACCACTGCCTCGGTGCTTGCTTGAGCTCGTACAAGCTCTTTTTCAGCTTGCAAACAAGGTTTTCTTTTCCTGAAACCTTGAATCCTTCTGGCTGCTCCATGTAGATTTCTTCATTCAGATCACCATGAAGAAATGCTGTTTTGACATCAATCTGTTCAAGCTCCAATTTCAATCTGGCGACCAATCATAGGATGACTCGGATTGAAGCCATTTTTACCACTGGTGAAAAGATCTCATCAAAGTCAATTCCCTTTTTCTGGAGGAATCCTTTGACTACTAGCCGAGCTTTGTGTTTCACCACTTTTCCGCTGCCATCTTTCTTGAGCTTGAACACCCATTTGTTTTTCAGTGCCTTCATTCTATGTGGGAGTTTGACAATCTCATAAGTGTTGTTCTTTTGTAGAGATTCCATCTCATCCTGCATTACGTGCATCTATTTGTCTTTATCCTTATGAGATATGGCTTCGTTGAAGGTTTCTGGCTCCCCCTCGTCAGTAAGCATAATATATTCTAATCCTGAGTATCTGGCTGATGGAATCCGGCCTCTCTCGGATCTTCGTACTGGAGGTTCTGGCTGTCTGTTATCATCCGGATCTGTGGATGATCCCGAAGCCTCTGATGGAGCAGGCTCCTTCCTCATCTGGTTCGGCTTCTGGCATGTCTTGTACCCCATCATCATCTGTGGCCACTGGTGTTGGTGCTGAGGTTGTGTCTGGATTTGCATCGGCATTGTCGGCACTGGTTTTAGAAGGCATCTTGGGTTTTTCAATGTCTTCTATTGTCTGGTCTTCAAGAAACACTACATCTCTGCTTCTGATGACCTTCCTTTCCTTCGGGTCCCATAGCCTGTATCCAAATTCCTCGTCTCCATAGCCTATGAAGATGCATGGGGTAGTCCTTGCATCGAGCTTCTACCTGAGCTCCTTGGATACATGTGCAAATGCTAAACATCCGAATATTCTAAGGTGAGAATATGAGGGATTCTTACCAGACCACACTTTCTCCGGAATCTCGAAATTCAACGGTACAGATGGTGATCTGTTGATCAGGTAGCAGGCGGCACGAACAGCTTCTCCCTAGAATGGCTTTGGCAGCTTAGCCATACTGATCATGCTTCTGACTTTCTCCATAATGGTGTTGTTCATCTTTCAGCGACACCATTGTGTTGTGGGGTGCGTGGAACAGTTCTCTCGTGTCGAATGCCGTGGCTTCCGCAGTAGGCATCGAACTCCTGGAAGGTATTCGCCTCCATTGTCTGTGCGAATACACTTCAGTTTCTTCCTTGTTTCACGCTCGACCATGGCATGGAACAGTTTGAAATAGTCCAAGACCTGATCCTTTATTTTCAGAAAATACACACATACTTTTCGAGAAGCATCGTCAATAAAAGTCAGAAAATATTTATTACCGCCTAGTGAGTTTACCTCAAAGGGACCACATACATCAGAGTACACCAGACTGAGTAACTCTGATTTCTTTGTATAAGAGAAATTAAAAGAGACTTTGTGTTGCTTACCGAATAGACAGTGGTTGCAAGGATCCAGAACATCATTTTTGGAAACAGTGATCAAATCATTCTTTGTCAAGGTAGACAACCCCCTTTTCACTCATGTGACCGAGTCTCTGGTGCCACAGATTCTGAGAAGCCTCTTGTTCAGCTATATTGAGACTTTCTGCACATATCTTCACATGAGTATTGTATAAGGTTCCACAGATGTGTCATCGGGCGATGACCATGGCACATTTTATCATCCTCCAAGTGCCATTGCTGAAGTGGCTAGCATAGCCCTGTTTGTCAGGGCTACCCCGAGAGTAAGTTGAGCCGAAGTTCTGGAACATGTCTGACCTCCTTCAGGGTTATTGTATACCCTGCATTTGTCTGCAACTGTATTTCACCAATTCCCACTATCTGAGAAAAACCGGTATTCCCCATCTTCACTGCTCCAAAGTCTCCTGCTTGTATGTTGTGAAGAAATCCCTGTGAGGAGTGCCGTGGTAGGATGCTGCAGTATCTACCACCCACTCGACATCCTGAGTTGTGATGTGAAGGCATGCTTCTTCCTGGCCATAGCATATAGCTACATCTATCGTGGTAACTACTAGTGTCTCCGCGTCATTCTTCTTCGGCTGGTTATTGCCTTGTCCCTACTCCCGTTGCAGTTTCCGGCAATTTTTCTTCAAGTGGCCTTCTATGCCATAGTGGAAGCACTTGTATGTCTTTTTCCCGTCCTTGGATCTGCCCCTGCTTTTGCTTCTGCATCTTCTCCCACCTTGATGTTTCTCTTGTCGTCTTCCTCGTTGCTCCGAGACAAGGGCTTCTGTTTGATCTGAGCCCTTCTTCCGGCTTCTTCATTTGACAGGGCATCTTTTACCATAGGCATGGTAAGTTTGCCTCCTGGAGCTGAGTTGCTGAGAGTAACCACCAGAGTCTCCCAGCTATCAGGAAGAGAACTGAGTAGCAAGAGGGCTTGAACTTCGTCTGCCAGTTGCATGTCTACTGGAGACAACTGGTTCACCAGGCTTTGGAACTCGTTGGTGTGTTCTGCAACGAAAGTTCCACTCCGTAGCTTCAGGTTCACCAAACGCCTCATGATTAAGGCCTTATTCCGAGTTGTTTTGTCCTGGAACATGTCTTCTAATTTCCTCCACATTTCATAAACATGTGTCCTGTGCTACGTGGTGGAAGACATTGTGACCGATCCACTGCCTAATCTGACCCAAAGTTCTGTTGTTGAGTTTATTCCAGTCATACTCCTTAACAGACTCTGGTTTCACTCCCTTAAACTCGATGACATCAAACAAATCTTTGCAATGCAAGAAATCTATCATCCGAGGTCTCCAGAGGGAGTAGTTAGTTGCAGCCAGTTTAATCATTGCACCAAAATGAGAATCTTCTATTTCCATTTTAAGTTTTTAAAGTTTAAAATGAAAATACACTAAAACCGGGGCTGAATTTCACAAATCGGAGGTCACCATTGCGTCCGGAACGGTCGAAAATGGTGGAATAGACACTTCGTTGGTCTAAATCCGACACATGGGCTGATTTGTAAAATCCTAAAAATTCTGGGGCAAAATTATAAATTTCAAAACTTTAGGGGGCTAAATGAAATTTACCAGTCTGCTGATGTGGCACTGACGGGGCAAGTGGGACCAGTTTTGATGACGTGGCAGACACATGGCGGCTGACTGTACACTGACGAGGCACTGACTGTGCGCTGACGTGGCGATGACCGTGCGCTGACGTGGCGCTGACTGGGCGTTGACTTTGCGCTGATGTGGCGCCACGTGTGTCGTCTTCAACCTTCAGCAGCGCGTGTTGCGCGTGTGGGCGCATGAGGTGTGCACTGGCTGGCACGTGAGGCCAATCTGGACGTCGGATCGGTCACCGGAAAATACCACCGAGCTCGTCTCGTCGTGAACTAGCTGATGATACCCTCAAATTGGATTTTTGACAACTTTCGTCGGAATCGATTTTCCGATCGGAAGCTCTGTTTTCCGGTTTTACGATCCCAAAGAACAACCGAAACTCCTGATACCACTTGTTGTGATTCACCGATCACTTTAGAGAAGATTTGAGGAAAAACCGAATTGCTTCTATTACTATACTAGAATAGATTACACAAGTTTACACTTGAAACTTACAAAAAAACTCTCACTCTCTCTATACAACACTCACTCTTTGGGATGATCTACAAGCTCACTGGAAGGCTGTATTTATAGTACAAAAACGATTATTGTTCACCCTTGATCATTGCCACAAATTGCTCCTTGATTCATGGCTTTTTCAAAAGTTGATTGTTTATTTCTTCAATTTTCAAAAGACCACCTAAAGTTGCATGACAACTTCTTCATGGATGGAGGTGGCAACTGGATCATGGTAAGCTGATGGGAAGCTACTGGATTCATTACACTTTCTACATACCATGAGGACATTGCTCCCCAATCGGGTTATATATCAGTAGAGATAGATAAGATCAATAAGATCAAGGATATCCTAGATATGAACATAGCCAGCATAAAAGAACTGTTAGAATGCACACTATACTTCCGGATTAGTGCTCAAGAGACACTTTAGAGTTCTGAACCCGTCTTAATTTCACCTATTAAGTTCTGCAAATCTCAAAATCTTTATGCATACTCATTCAAAAATTGAACTAAATATGCAACACTCATCAAATGTTTTCAGTTTATAATCATTAGATGATTCATAATACTGATGCTCAAATTGAACTACCTGTAAAACCACTGCACAGGAAATACGCTTCGAGCATTCCTCCATCAATTCCTTTCTCAAAGGAGCAGCACCAGAACCAATACGTTTCAGTGAAGAAAGATCATATTTCTTGACCAAACTATTCTTAGCTAATGCAAGAATAATTGGTGGCACAGCCGGCATATGTGTCACTCTGTACTTCTCAATAGCCCTCAAAACCGTCTCAAGATCAAACTTTGCCATTAAAGCAACACAATTTCCTTTTTGCAACTGCCCATAAGCAATAACTGCAAGCCCATATGCATGAAACAAAGGCAACACACATAGAAACACATAATCTAACTCACCAGCCATTTCTTGGTCCATAGTTATCATCAAAGATGCTGCAATAAAATTCTCATGTGTCAAAATGACACCTTTGCTGACACCAGTTGTGCCTGAAGAGTACAACAAAGCAGCAGTATCTGTCTGCTTAATAGAAACATCTGGGAAATTTGATGCATCCCTAGATAATTCAATCAACTCATGAAAATAAACAATCTTTGAACTTGAGCTAACACCATAAGTAGAAAGTTTTGTTTTTGAACCCAAAAGGACAGCTGGCAAGTTAAAGTCTATAACTTTATCCCACAATTCGGGGACAGTGATAATAAGTTTTGGATGGGAATCTTTAACTTGCTTTGACAGTTCAAAGACAGTGTAAACAGGATTAGCAGTTGTTGCTATAGCACCTATAGCAATGACACCAAGAAAACAAATGGGAAACTGGATTGAATTTGGAGCAAATATCAATACAAAACATCGTTTTTAGTAATACCCAGATGGAGAAAGCCATGAGAGAGCTTGGTGACAGTGGATTTGAACTGGGAAAAGCTCAAAGATTCACCAGAATCAGCATCAATAAGTGCTGTTTTGGAGCCATAAGAAGCAGAGTTCCTAAAAAGAAAATCAACCATAGAAAGATTGGGGTCTTTAGGAAGAACCAAAGGTGGCCTTAAAGATCTGTAGATACCGTCACGGCCATAACCAGATTTCTCCATTGAATCAACTTAACAAGATAAGAAACGTCGATCAGATTCCAGAATTTTATATATTCTATCTAAGTTCAGATTGATTTTACGGTAAAATTTCTAATAAATATTAAATGACGAAAACATGAATTTATGATGATGATTGTGGGGACATCAGGATTGGCGGGTGACGATGCTTATCACAGCGACCGTTATTTTTGAAAATTTTTAATAGAGGGATAACAACATATGGGTTTTATGTCTTTGTCCAATATGTATATAGTTTGTTTATTTGTATTAAATAAGTCTTTAAGTTTTAAAGTCTTTTGAAAATTTTTAAATCAGACAATAATATTATTTTTTAAATAGAGGGATCATATCATTTGGTGGAACAAAAATGATATTAATATAATACTTTGTATAATTTTCTAAATAAATATGGTTACACATATCAAAACTCTTGGTCAAGTGACAAGTATGTACATAATTTATTAATTAATATTAAATAAGTCCCAAATTTTAAAGTCTATCCGAATATTCTAAGGAAAATAATAGAAATTAGGCTATATTATTATTAAAATTGGGCGCTCGTACTTTTTCGCTTCAAAAAATAGATAAAGAAAATTGTCCCCTTTTTTTTTTTTAAAAAAATCATTGGAAACCTTACCGTCAAACCACTCATTTCGGGTTCAAGCAGAGCAGGTAAACCCCCGGTTATCCCATACTCTTATAAGAAACGTTCTCCTTGGATTCGAACCCAGGATCTCAAGGTGAGATCATAAACCCTAAACCAACAAGTCACGCCCCATTGGGGGACAAAATTACCCCTCTTATACGTAGAACTCTAACATTCTCTTACTTCTCACAAACTCTCTCTATCTCTTCATCTCAAAGAGAAGATGAATAATTCTCAACACTCTCAATCTTCAACATCAGTATCAAGCATCAATATAATCAACTATCATTATTATAAAATTTTAAGATGAGGGTTTATGTTGTGATTCATCGATCACTTTAGAGAAGATTTGAGGAAAAAATCTAATTCAATCTATTACTTTACAAGAATAGATATATAAAGTTTACACTTGAAACTTTAAACAAAAAACCTCCCACTCTCTATGTTTACAACTCTTTGGGATGATTTACAACACTGGTTTGAGCTTCAATTTATAGGCAAGAGGCTTCTCTCATTTCCACAAATCACTCCCTCAATTTGTGGCACCACTTGCTCAATTTCTTGACTTTTGTTGCAATGACAGCCAAGCCTCTATCAAGCCACCGAAAGTTAACTTGGCTGGTTCTCTCTTCATTGCTTGCAGCTGGACAATCTGTTGAGGTGGACAGCTTGCATGATTCATGCAAAGACAGAAGTTGTACTCTACAATTCTCCCTCTCCAGCTGCGTCTGAAGCAATCGTCATCTGACAGCTATCCCGGTTATGTCTATGCACAACTCTAGCTTGTCTCGAGTAACCACTTTCGTTAACATGTCCGCTGGATTCTCATCTGTATGGATCTTCACCAGTCTCAGCAGTTGTTGATCCATCACCTCATGTATCCAGTGATAGCGAATATCAATGTGTTTCGTCCGTGAATGATACATTGAGTTTTTGCTTAAGTCCAGAGCACTCTGACTGTCACAATGTATCTTGTATTCTGGCTGCTTGATCCCTAACTCTTGGAGAAAATATTTTAACCACATCATTTATTTTCCTGCCTCAACTATATCGATGTACTTAGCCTCTGTTGTGGATAATGCAATACACCTCTACAATCTTGACTATCATGACACAGCTCCCTCTGTAAAAGTGTAGATGAATCCTGATGTAGATTTCATACCATCAAGATCTCATGCCATATCTGAATCTGTATAACCTTCCAAGAACGGATCAGCTCCCTTGTAACACACACAAAACTTCGATGTACCCTTGAGGTACCTGAAAATCCATTTGACTGCCTCTCAGTGTTGTTTTCCAGGGTAAGAGAGAAAACGGCTCACTACACCCACTGCGTGTGCAATATCTGGCTTGATACATACCATTGCATACATCAGACTTCAAACAGCTGAAGAATATGATATTGCTGACATTTCTTCTATCTATTTCTTGGATGAGGGGCACGAACTCTTGCTCAGTTTGAAATTGTGCGCTAGCGGAACGCTGACTGGTTTGGCTTTTTGTATATCGAACCTCCTGATTATCCGTTCAATATACCTCTCATGTGAAAGCCACAACTTCTTGTTCTGTCTGTCACAAACAATCTCCATTCCCAAAATCTGTTGAGCTTCCTTATTTATCTGGCTGATCTTCGATGCTTCTTGTCCAACAATCAATATGTCATCTACATACAGTAGAAGAGCAACGAAATTTCCATCTGGAAACCTCTGGATGTATACACACTGATCTGCTGCAGTTTTTTTTGTAGCCTTGACCCACCATGAATGAGTCGAACTTTTTGTACCACTGCCTAGGTGCTTGCTTGAGCCCGTACAAGCTCATTTTCAGCTTGTAAACAAGGTTTTCTTTTCCTGAAACCTTGAATCCGTCTGGCTGCTCCATGTAGATTTCTTCATTCAGATCACCATGAAGAAATGATGTTTTGACATCCATCTGTTCAAGCTCTAAGTTCAATATGGCTTCCAATCCTAGGATGACTCGGATTGAAGCCATTTTTACCACTGGTGAAAATATCTCATCAAAGTCAATTCCATTTTTTCTGTAGGAATCATTTGACAACTAGCCGAGCTTTATGTTTCACCACTTTTCCGCTGCCATCTTTCTTGAGCTTGAATACCCATTTGTTCTTCAGTGCCTTCATTCCATGTGAGAGCTTGACTATCTCATAAGTGTCATTTTTCTGCAGAGATTCAATTTCATCCTGCATTGCGTGCATCAATTTGTCTTTATCCTTATAAGATATGGCTTCGTTGAAGGTTTCTGGCTCCCCCTCGTCAGTAAGCAGAATGTATTCTGATCCTGAGTATCTGGCTGATGGAATCCAGCCTCTCTCGGATCTTCATACTGGAGGTTCTAGGTGTCTGTTGTCATCCGAATTTGTGGATGATCCCGAAGCCTCTGATGGAGCAGGCTGCATCTCCCCATGCTTAACATCTCCTTCCTCCCATGGTTCTGCTTCTTGTATGTCTTGTACCCCATCATCATCTGTGGCCACTGGTGTTGGTGCTGAGGTTGTGTCTGGATTTGCATCGGTATTGTCGGCACTGGTTTTAGAAGGTATCTTGGGCTTTTCAATGTCTTCTATTGTCTGGTCTTCAAGAAACACTACATCTCTACTTCTGATGACCTTCCTTTCCTTCGGGTCCCATAGCCTGTATCCAAATTCCTCGTCTCTATAGCCTATGAAGATGCATGAGGTAGTCCTTACATAGAGCTTCTGCCTGAGCTCATTGGATACATGTACAAATGCTAAACATCCAAATATTCTGAGGTGAGAATATGAGAGATTCTTACCAGACCACACTTTCTCCGAAATCTCAAAATTCAACGGTACATATGGTGATCTGTTGATCAGGTAGCAGGCGGCACAAACAACTTCTCCCCAAAATGGCTTTGGCAGCTTAGCCATGCTGATCATGCTTCTGACTTTCTCCATAATGGTGTGGTTCATCCTTTCAGCGACACCATTGTGTTGTGGGGTGCGTGGAACAGTCCTATCGTGTCGAATGCCGTGACTTCCGTAGTAGGCATCGAACTCCCTGGAAGTGTATTCACCTTCATTGTCTGTGCGAAGACACTTTAGTTTCTTCCCTGTTTCACGCTCGACCATGGCATGTAACAGTTTGAAATAGTCCAGGACCTGATCATTTGATTTTAGAAAATACACCCATACTTTCCGAGAAGCATCGTCAATAAAAGTCAGAAAATATTTATTACCGCCTAGTGAATTTACCTCCAAAGGACCACATACATCAGAGTACACCAGACTGAGTAACTCTGATTTTCTTGAAGAAGAGAAATTAAAAGAGACTATGTGTTGCTTACCGAATAGACAATGATTGCAAGAATCCCGTGCATCATTTTTGGAGACAGAGATTAGATCATTCTTTGTCAAGGTAGACAACCCTCTTTCACTCATGTGACCGAGTCTTTGGAGCCACAGATTCCGAGAAGCCTCCGGTTCAACTACATTTAGGCTTTCTACACAAATCTTCACATGAGTCTTGTATAAGGTTCCACAGATGTGTCATCGGGCGATGACCAAGACACTTTTTATCATCATTCAAGTGCCATTGCTGAAGTGGCTAGCATAGCCCTGTTTTTCAAAGGCTACCCCCGAGAGTAAGTTGAGCCGAAGTTCTGGAACATGTCTGACCTCCTTCAGGGTTATTGTATACCTTGCATTTGTCTGCAACTGTATTTCGCCAATTCCCATAATATGAGAAGAACTGGTATTCCCCATATTCATTGCTTCAAAGTCTCTTGCTTTGTATGTTGTGAAGAAATCCCTGTGAGGAGTGACGTGGTAGGACGCTGCAGTATCTACCACCCACTCGACATCCTGAGTTGCGGTGTGAAGACATGCTTTTTCCTGGCCGGAGCATATAGCTACATCTACCATAGTAACTACTAGTGTCTCCACGTCATTCTTCTTCGGCTGGTTATTGCCTTGTCCCTGCTCCCGTTGCAGTTTCTGGTAATTTTTCTTCAGGTGGCCTTCAATGCCACAATGGAAGCACTTGTATGTCTTTTTCCCGTCTTTGGATTTACCTCTGCTTTTGCTTCTGCCTCTCCTCCCACCTTAAATTTTCTCATGTTGTCTTCCTCGTTGCTCCGAGACAATGGCTTCTATTTTATCTGAGCCCGCGTCTTTTCTTCTAGCTTCTTCATTTGACAGAGAATCTTTTACCATAGGCATGGTAAGTTTGCCTCCTGAAGCTGAGTTGCTGAGAGTAACCACCAGAGTCTCCTAGCTATCAAGAAGAGAACTGAGTAGCAAGAGAGCTTGAACTTCGTCTGCCAGTTGCATGTCTACTGCAGACAACTGGTTCACCAGGATTTGGAACTCGTTGGTGTGTTTTGCAACGGAAGTTCCACTCTGTAGCCTCAGGTTCACCAAACGCCTCATGATTAATGCTTTATTCCGAACTGTTTTGGCCTGGAACATGTCTTCCATTTCCTCCACATTTCATAAGTATGTGTGTCATGTGCTACGTGGTGGAAGACACTGTGACCGATCCACTGCCTAATCTGACCCAAAGTTCTGTTGTTGAGTTTATTCCAGTTATACTCTTTAATAGACTCTAGTTTCACTCCCTTCAACTCGATGACATCAAACAGATCTTTGCAATGCAAAAAATCTACATCCGAGGTCTCCAGAGGGAGTAATTAGTTGCAGCCAGTTTAATCATTGCACCAGAATGTGAATCTTCCATTTCCATTTTAAGTTTTAAAGTTTAAAATGAAAATACACTAAAATCGGGGATGAATTTCACAAATCGAAGGTCACCATTACCACGTGGCAATGTTGACGTGGCAAGTGGGACCAGATTTGCCGACGTGGCAGACACGTGGCGGATGACATGGCGGCTGACGTGGCACGTTGACATGGCAAGAAGGCTGACGTGACACTGACTAGGGCGCTGACTGTGTGCTGACATGACGCCATGTCAGCGTCTTCAACCTCTGAAAGCGCGTGCGGCGCGTGTCGCGATTGGGCGCACGTGGACATGCTACTGGTAGGTACGTGCAGCCAATCTAGACATCGGATCGGTCGCCGAAAAATACCACCGAGCTCGTCTCGCCGTGAAATAGCTTATGGTACCCTCAAATTAGATTTTTGACAACTTTCATCGGAACCGATTTTCCGATCGGAAGCTCTGTTAATCGGTTTTACGACCCCAAAGAACAACCGAAACTCTGATACCACTTGTTGTGATTCACCGATCACTTTAGAGAAGATTTGAGGAAAAAATCGAATTCAATCTATTACTTTACAAGAATATATATACAAAGTTTACACTTGAAACTTTAAACAAAAAACCTCTCACTCTCTCTATGTTTACAACTCTTTGGGATGATTTACAACACTGGTTTGAGCTTCAATTTATAGGCAATGAGCTGCTCTCATTTCCATAAATCACTCCCTCAATTTGTGGTACCATTTGCTCAATTTCTTGACTTTTGTTGCAATGACATCCAAACCTCTATCAAGCCACCGAAAGTTAACTTGGCTAGTTCTCTCTTCATTACTTGCACCTGGACAATCTGTTGAGGTGGACAGTTTGCATGATTCATGCAAAGACAGAAGCTGTACTCTACAGTTTGATTATAAACAATGTGCTTTTTGTTTTATTTAATGTGAGTCATTGCGTTTAGACCCGGCCGGCGGTTCGGTTCTGGTTTGGAACCGAACCGAACCGGTCGGTTTCCGGTTCCACACTTAAGTGGAACCGAAAAATCGAACCGAACCGGAACCGAACGGTTCGGTTTGGTTCAGAGATTTTTTTTTTGAAAATTAATTAAAATAAATGAGATTAATTTTATAAATAAAAAAAATTTATTACATTGAAGAGCTTGAGCTTAAATTTTTAAAAATTTAAGTTGCCTATGTATCCTCCAATGGTGAGAGGAATCAAAGCTCACATAGTTCCATTACAAGTTTTAGACATATCCCCTTTGTAAATTATAATTTTACAATTATCAATAATCATTATCAGTTGATCCTTCGGCTCCGGTTCCGCTTGCACTTGTTGCAGAAGCATTATCGAACAAATCTTCAAAATCATCGGGGGCATCTTCTTGTTGTCTCAGATCAGCTCGAGTCCAATCATCCACACAAGCTGTTGCTTCTAGAGTGCTTGGATGTAATGAAGATCGCCTAGCTTCCAATATATTACCTGGACATTTGAGTCTGCGTCGTATCAATGCCAAATTCAACCGGATGATGTTTTTCCATGTACTTGATCATATTGCCGTATCCAACAGAAAATTTATAGATAACCCCACAATAGTTGCAAATTGCTCGTTGTGAACCATCTTCTAGGTGTTCTAATGTAAAATGAATTTTGAAAATATCTGAGGACCGAGCCTTAACTTCTCTTCTCCGTGATTGTGCACTGACACTAGGGCCGCTCTCTTGGGTTGGCATATTTGACATTATGTTCTCAGATGAGCTTGCCATTTTTCGTTTGAGAAATTAGGAAGAAAAATAAGAAAATTGAATAATTACGATGCGAATGATAACAAATTAACAACTAAATGAATTGAGATTGAGATTGAGAATAAGAATATAAGATTATAAGAGAATTGTATTGAAGTAAGATTGAGAATAAGAGAATTATAGAAAATGAGAGAGTTGAGAATTTGGTGTGATGAAATTATGAAAAATGAATCATATTTATAGAATTTTAGAATTTTTTTGATACCAAAAATGCCCATAAATATAACCGTTTTATTACCGTTATTAGGGGTGCATTAGTTATTTATATTTTATATAATAAAAATAATTTTTTATTTTTTATTTTTTTTTTTTGGCAAGGAGCCGCCCCCCAACGGCGGCGTAGGGTTCCTACGGTTCCAACCGGAACCGTTCGGTTCCGGTTGGAACCGTCCGAACCGGTTCGAGTTGGGGTGGAACCCCAACCGAACCGGTCCCCTTCCGGTTCGGTTCCAGAACCAGAACCGTGGCCGGATCTAATTGCGTTGTTTTGTTAATTTATAACATTGTCGGTACATAAAACATATTTTTGAGTTAAGGGATAAAAAAACCAACTTTTCTTTTTTGGAATAGTTAGAAACTGTCAAACCACCTATTCTTAACTAATTTATAAAATGAACCCGTAACATTTTTCGATGATTTCCGATATTTGAGAAAGTAGTTCAAGATTTTCTTTTTTCATACCCAAATATAATTGAGATAAATGATTTTCTAATTCAACAGGAAATTCATCATAACGACACTCGTTAAAAAGAAAATCATGTAGTCCAGCACAAGTTGACACTAACTAGCTTTGTTTGTATATCATATGGGATAGAGGTGTGGTTTAGAAAATTATGAACCGCGATTTAAGACCCTAAATATCCTCTTAATAATATTCCTCAATGGTGGATTGAAGATTGAACAACTCACTTGCATTCCGGGATGATGTTATTGATCACTAAATTGTTTTAAATGATATATATATATATATATATATATAATATATATATATATATATATATATATATATATATATATTTATTGGGTACCATTAAATTGAAGGTGTATGTTTAATGTATGAAATAGAATGTAACGAATGATTATGATTAAGAGAGATAATGTATACAAAGGGTTTATGTTTATGTTTCTTAATTGACAGCTCATATCATTTCATTATAATCTAATGACAGATACATAATCCTTTCATTATAAAATATCTATGAAAATGACAATTGTAGGTTACCAAACAAATCAAAAAATAAAATATTTTCATTATAGAATCTCTCTGAAAATGACATTTTGTAAATTACCAAACAAATCAAAGAACAAAATCATTTCATTATAAAATCTCTCTGAAAATGACAATGGTAGATCATGCGATAAATTTTATAACATTGTGTCGTAAGCACGGGTAATATATAGTATATATATATGTTAAAATTTTTTAAATCTCTCTATCACGCTACGTGGCGACTCACTATTAAATTCTATTAAATTATAATTAAATTAATAAATCTATTAAATAATAAATATATTACTATAAGAAACATATTACTACAAGAATACATTAAATTACAAAAGTTTTATTACTAAAATTAAATAAGAAATATATTATAAAATAAAAACATAATATTTTATTAAAATAAGAAACCTATTAAAAATTAAAATGACACCTAATCTCTAAAATAAATTTTTTATTATTAAATAAAAGTAAGATATTTTTAAGTCTCTCTATCATGCCACGTGATTGTCACTAATATATTCTATTAAATTATAATTAAATTAATAAATATATTAAACAAGAACATATTACAATAAGAATACATTAAATTGTAAAATTAAAATATCTCTCAAATTAATTTTATTATTAAAATTAAAATAAGAAACCTATTATAAAATAAAAACATAATCTCTTATTAAAATAAGAAATCTACTAATTTAATACATATCACCTAATCTCTAAAATAATTTTTTATTATTAAAATTAAAAATTAAAATAATAATTATTAAAATAAGAAACTTATTGCGATTGAAGATTTTGATGAGAGAAAAGATAATCTTCTTACTTTTATTGAATTAGATTACAAGACATATATACACAAGTGTATGAGATAAACAAGAAGCATTTTGTTACAACTAAAACTCTTAAAGATCAGCTCTATCTCTAACAACTTGAGATAATATTTCTTATCATAACTCTAATCATAATCTACTAATTTAAACTGTACAATTATAGCAGTAAATAATAAAACTTAACTAACTCCATTTATACAATTTCTACACTCCCCCTCAAGTTGGGTTGTACATATTGTACATTCCCAACTTGCAACTCAAGTCTTCAAAGCTTACTCTAGGTAGAGCCTTGGTGAGTATGTCAGCTGTTTGGAGTCGAGTAGGGGTGTAAATCAGCTGAACTATCTCACTTTCAACCTTCTCGGAGATGAAATGCCTATCAATTTCAATGTGTTTAGTTCTATCATGATGGACTGGATTTTTAGCTATGCTGATTGCTGCTTGGTTGTCACAGTATAACTTTATTGGTTCCAAGTTCTTGAGATTCAACTCACTTAACACCTTCTTGATCCATATTCCTTCACATATTCCTAAAGCCAATGATCGAAATTCTGCTTCAGCACTGCTCCGAGCAACCACAGCCTGCTTCTTACTCCTCCAAGTTACCATGTTTCCCCATACATAAAAGCAGTAACCAGAGGTAGATCTGCGGTCTGAGACGTTTCCAGCCCAGTCTGCATCAGTATACATTTCAATGCTTCGGCTGTTTCCTTTCTTAAATAGAATACCAGTTCCAGGATTCATTTTTAGATATCTCAAAATTCTTATTACACAGCTTCCATGTGTTCTTCAGTTGGGTTGTTCATATGCTGACTAACAACACTAACTGAGAAGCTAATATCTGGTCGTGTGTGAGCAAGGTATATGAGTCGACCAACTAGTCTTTGATATCTCCCCCTGTCAACTGGTGCACTTCAGAAGCAGTTCCAAGCTTGTTATAGGCATCCATTGGAGTATCAGCTGGTTTGCATCCTGACATTCCAGTTTCTTTGAGTAAATCTAGGACATATTTTCTTTGAGATATTACAATTCCCTGTTTTGATCGAGCCACTTCCATGCCTAAGAAGTACTTAAGAAATCCTAAGTCCTTGATCTCAAATTCAGTGGCAAGATGTCCCTTCAAACTGGTTAGTTCCTCTTCATCATTTCCAGATAGAATAATGTCATCAACATAAACTATGAGAGTGGCAATTCTTCCTCCTGAGTTGACCTTTACAAACAGTGTGTGATCTGACTGACATTGTTTGTATCCGAGCTTTATTATGAACTTGGTGAATCTTCCAAACCAGGCACGGGGAGATTGCTTTAGACCATACAAGGATTTCTGCAGCTTACAAACCTTATTAGAGTTCTGAGAATTTCCCAATCCTGG
The DNA here is from genome assembly GCA_019454045.1 of Zanthoxylum bungeanum. NCBI lineage: Eukaryota > Viridiplantae > Streptophyta > Magnoliopsida > Sapindales > Rutaceae > Zanthoxylum > Zanthoxylum bungeanum. The sequence continues at coordinate 17,154 of SKCR01002689.1, forward strand.
TGGTACTTCCATATACACTTCTTCTTCAAGGTCACCATTGAGAAAAGCATTCTTTATATCGAGTTGATGTAGGTTCCAGTCACAATTAGCTGCAATTGAGAGAAGAATTCTGACTGTATTAAGTTTGGCCACTGGAGCAAAGGTCTCTTGGTAGTCAATACCATAAGACTGAGTGTATCCTTTAGCTACTAATCGAGCTTTCAGTCTCTCAATGCTTCCATCAGCCTTGTGTTTGACAGTGAAAATCCATTTGCAGCCTACTGTTTTCTTCCCTGGTGGTAGTTTAGTGACTTTCCAGGTATGATTCTTCTCAAGAGCACTGATTTCTTCATTTACTGCCTTTGTCCACCCTGGATGCTTGAGAGCTTCAAATACAGACTGTGGAATATGTATACTGTCAAGTGTGGTGATGAATGCTCTGTATGACTCAGAGAGATTACTGTAGGAGAGATGCTTGGACCAAAGATGTAGAGTACATGACCTAGTTCCTTTTCTTTGAGCAATTGGAAGATCAACAGTGTTATCAATATCTGGAGTGAGTTGCATACCTGGGCTTATATTTGTGGAGGCTGAACTCGGTTCTGATGACTGGTCAGGTGCTGGCAATGGTGGTTCTTCATTCATGTTGTTCTCTGGTTCATTCACAGTATTATCAAGTACAGGTGCTGACACTGGAATAAGGCTATTTGTGTTTGATAGAGATGATGGCAGATTTGATTGACTAACCCCTGATGAGATGGTATTTTCCCATATCTGAAATTCTTGTATATTCTCCCCCTGAATTGCAGATTTGTGATAGTATGGTTGAGACTCGAAAAATGTTACATCCATGGAGGTATAGACTCTTTTCGTGGTTGGAGAATAGCACTTGTAACCCTTCTGATTGGAGGAATACCCTAGGAAAATACATTTGATGGATCTATGATCCAATTTTCCTCTGAATTGTTGAGGAATATGAACAAATGTGGTGCAACCAAAGCATTTTGTGGGAATGTCTGACGTAAGGAATCTGCTATGAGGGAAATGTTTTTGGAGGATTTGATAAGGACTTTGAAACCTGAAAATCCTAGATGGCATTCTATTGATGAGAAAGGCAGAGGTAAGGACTGCATCACCCCAGAAATGTTTCGGCACGTTGGAAGAGAACATTAATGATCTAGCTACGTTTAACAAATGTCTATTTTTTCTTTCTGCAACTCCATTTTGTTGAGGGGTGTGAGCACAAGAGCTGATATGAATTATGCCTTGGTCTAGAAGATAAGAACTCATGGTGGATTTGAAGTATTCTAAGGCATTATCAGTTTTTAAAATTTGAATTTTGGTTTGGAACTGTGTGTGGATCATTGAATTGAAGTGTTTGAAGATGGTTTCCACTTCTGATTTTTCTTTCATGAGAAATATCCAAGTTAGCCGTGTATGATCATCAATGAAGGATACAAACCACCTAGAACCAGATAGATTTTTGACTCTAGAAGGCCCCCATACATCACTGTGAATTAGAGCAAATGGTTTGGATGGTTTATAGTTGATTTTAGAATAACTATTGCGAGTGTGTTTGGCTAATTGACATATTTCACACTGGAAAGAACTCGGAATTTTATTGATGAATAAAGAAGGAAACATCTTTTGGAGATACAAGAAATTCAAATGACCTAAGCGATAATGCCATAACATAACCTCATTATCTTTATTGACACTTAAGGACTGATGACAGGATTTAGACAAAGAAGTGAAATACTGTGAGTTCTTTTTCTGACCATGATTGTTGAAGAGATAGAGTCCTGACCACAACCTAGCACTGCCAATCATCTTCCTCGAATTTAGCTCCTGAAACAAGCACAAATTTGGTAAGAATTTGATTTCACACAATAGATCATAACTCAATTTGCTGACAGAGATCAGATTGCATTTAAGAGAAGGAACATGTAGCACTGAGTGAAGAATTATGTCCTGTGACAGGACTATGGAACCTGTTCCCATGACTTTGGACACTGATCCGTCAGCTACTCGAACTGATGAGTTGGTGCTGATTGGATTGTATGAGCTGAAGTGAGACTTATCACCTTCATGTGATCTGAAGCTTCTGAGTCAACAATCCATGGCTTGGAGGTCAACTTCCCAGCAGTGTAGGCAACAGCAGAGTCAGATGTCGAGGCATGTTGGTTGAACAACTGTTGTAGCATCTCAAGTTGCTCTTTGGTGAATGGACCAGTATGTGCTATCACATTTGAGGAGTCTTTGATGGTCACAGCAGCATTCACATGATCTTCTGACTGTCGGGGCTTCCAATCTGCTGGTTTTCCATGAATCTTCCAGCAAGTTTCTCTGAGATGGCCTGGTCTCTTGCAGTGGTCACACCATGGTCGTCCTCGTCGTGTCTTGTTTTCATTGTTGTGCTGATAACCTCGAACAACAAGAGCAGATCCTTCCTCTAAGTCTCCTAGTGGTCCCATCATGACTCTCCTTCTGCTTTCTTCATGTCTTACAGCTGAGAAGGCTTCTCGAGTGCTTGGAAATGGCTTCAAACCCATCAATCTTCCTCTAACTTCATCTAGTTCTTTGTTGAGGCCCAGTAGGAACTTGAAGGTCCTTTTCTGCTCGATGATTCCTTTGAAGATGGCAGCATCATCAGTACACTTCCATGTGATGACTTCAAACATGTCAAGTTGTTGCCAATATCGAGACAGAGAGTTGAAGTATTGAGTCACCGATAAAGTTCCTTGCCGAATGTCATGAAATTGAGCTTCAACTTGGAACAATTCAGATGTGTTATCTGAACTGGAGTAGGTCTCCTTGGCTGCATCCCAAATTTCCTTTGCTGTCCCATAGAGAAGAAAGTTCTCACCTATGTCATTGTTCATAGAGTTGATCAGCCATGACATGACTAGATGATTATCAATCTTCCATGTCTTGTACTTCGGGTCAGCAGTTGATGGGGCTGTGGCATCACCATTGAGGTAGTCTTCCTTCCCTTTTCCGCATATGAACATAAGCACTGATTGAGACCATTGCAGGTAGTTATGTCCATTGAGTCGATGGCAGGTGACTGTGTGAGGTCCTTCATTGCCGTGATAGGTAGCAGCCAGGGAGTCAGTTGAAGGAGAAGTGACTGAGGTTTGAGATGCCATGCCATACTTGGTCATTGTGAGAGTTTGTTAGTGAGTTTGAAGAAGAATAATCCGATTCAGAGATGATGAGGCTCTGATACCATGAAGATTTTGATGAGAGAAAAGATAATCTTCTTACTTTTATTGAATTAGATTACAAGACATATATACACAAGTGTATGAGATAAACAAGAAGCATTTTGTTACAACTAAAACTCTTAAAGATCAGCTCTATCTCTAACAACTTGAGATAATATTTCTTATCATAACTCTAATCATAATCTACTAATTTAAACTGTACAATTATAGCAGTAAATAATAAAACTTAACTAACTCCATTTATACAATTTCTACAGCGATATAAAAATAAAATCTTTTATTTATTATTAAATTATAATATTAAAATATCTAGATAGATTTTTAGTTTTTAGATCAATTTTTATTTATTATCTTACCTTGAATTATTTTTATACGTTTTTCATTAACTTTTTATTATTGGTTATGCTTCAGAATGAAGACTCTGATTATTAGATCTTGCATATTGACGATCAAGATTTCAAGTTCGATCAGAAAATTCAAACTTAAATTGAATAAATTATATTAAATTTCATTGGAATTCATCCGAAAGAAAATTAAATGTTTTTAAAGTTAATGATAACTACGAATATGATTTCCAATGAGAGAGTAAGACGAGCAAAAAATTCTAATGTGAATTAGAAACACTGTTTGAGAATTAATAAATAAATAAATAAATGAGATATATATATTAAGTGTAAGTAAATCAATTGTGCCATTTAAATTATAAAATCAACTAGATTCGGATCATTTATAAGATCAATACTTAAAATATTATCAAATTTTTATTAAAATATAAATTTATAGTTAAATATATATTCAATCCGTATAAAATACGGACTCTATACGAATTAAAATAAAATCAACATAAAAAAGGACAATAACTAAAGTTAAAAAGGAGAGTGTTAGTGGGCATATCAAACAAAACTGTGAGTGTCTTCTCTAGAAACCAACAATGCAAAATTACAGATAAAAACCAACAATTTTGTTGCCGGAAAGATAATCGGAGCTCCTGCACCATATTATAGAGAAGATATTAACGTGAGGATTTTCTCTTGACTCACTGCAAGATTTGAAACTCTTATGGCTTGAAATCCCATGATTTAATTTTGCAAGATTTTATGCCATTTTAGTAAGATATTAGATGATTTATTTTGGGAAATATTGGAAATTTTACCGTCAAATTATCCGATCCAAATTTAAGCGGAACATTTCAAATTCCTAACTGCCTCAGACTCTTACAAAAAATACATATCTGAATTCAAACTTAGGATTTGAACAACTAAACCATAATTCTTATATTACCAAACCACATTTTTTAGGAGATGACTCGTGGTAAAAGTAAGTCATCTATTTCTAATATTAGATTATTCGCGTTTTTTATTGGTTGTCTATTTTAGATGACTGCTTCAAAGACAACTCGATTTAATAAGTAATCTTAAGGCAAGCTGGAAAAGAGCATGTATTCCAAATTCCAAGTGTAAATAATTAAGTAATGCCCTTATTGTTATTAATAATGTGCACTATTCAAATTTTATATTATACTTTAGCAATAAGGTGCAGCTCTTTTCTCCAACATGATTTGATGGTGTATGGTTTATGATCTCATCTTAAGGTACTGAGTTCTAATTCAGGGAATACATTTCTTATAAGAATATGGGACAACCGAAAATTTTACTTATTCCGCTTAAACCCGAAATAAGTGGTTAACGATGAGGTTTCCAACGATTCAAGGAAAAAAAAAGGTGCAGCCTAGAGAAGAGACAAAAATATTTGGTTGATGATGTAACAAGAATCATTAAAGATATCCTTTTCCAAATTGCCAATTAGTTACCAATATGATAATGAAGTTTTAATGGCTCTTTATATTGTGGCAGTTGACTACGTAAATGTTATAAATTTGTGAGTAGAAGTTATCCTTAAAAAATAAATTTGTAAGGGAGAGGAAATACTGTTGGAAATTCTTCTAAATATTTCATTAAGGGTAATTCTGTTATTTGATTGGATTGGGTGCTTGTGAGGGGTACAGCCATTTGGAGGGTTGCACCCCATCCCAAAGGGTGCCCTATTGGCACCATTCCATGCCTTATAAAAGAAGGCTTTATATCAAAAATAAACATACAGAAAAGAGATCCGAATTTTACAGAGACATTTTGTTTTCTTTATTTGTTTTTGGAGAGAGTTTCACCACATTCTCAGTTCGAACACTTGTCAAAGAGTGCTATTTGGACAAGAAGGAACCAAGTTATCCTGGGAGGACATTGGCCAATTGCGAATCCGTAAAGCACCTGTGACGGGGCCAATAAGTTCTTAAGGACAGAGGATTATCTCGACTTGGATTCAAAAAGGTTTTTCTTAAATTATCGAGTTTTAGGTTTCTAGGGTTTATGCATATTAGATCCGATTTTCTGATTTGATCTGGTTGTTTGCATGTTAGTTGATGTTTAATGACACTAATTTTACAACAATCTTAAGAACTTATTGCATTCTAGTGTTGTTAGACTGTAAATTCGCATGCTAGGTTTGAATATTTTCTGGAAAATTCGGACTGTGCATGAAAAACCCGTAGGCGTTCGAACGCCCGACGCACGCGAAGGCATAAATTTGAAAATTCGTAAAAACGTTCGAACGCGTCTTTAAACGCAACTCGAACGCAAGCCTTCTGTCTTAGAACGTTCGAACGCGTCCTAAACGCAACTCGAACGCAAACTCTATGGAATCATTCCGTTCGAACGCGTTCACGAACGCTATACAAACGTGAACTCTCTGGAATCATTCCGTTCGAACGCGTTATCAAACGTTACTCGAACGTGAACTCTCTGGAAACACATCGTTCGAACGCGTTATCAAACGCAACACGAACGCACACACACTGGACAGTCTCGTTCGAACGTAGATACGAACGTGACACTAACGATTTTGTCATGGAAGTATCATAAATTGCAAACTTTAATTAATATTAACTTGGTTAGTCATATACTGTAAACACATTAATCTTGGTAGTATAGATTTAAGTTATTATTAAGTTGTTCAATTATCACAAGCATACACATAGTGATAAAGTTGAAATTAATTGGTTGTTGCATAATTGGTTGAGAATTTAAAGTGTAATTTTGCACAAGTAATTCCATCCAATCTTGATTGACATATATATATCTACACTTATCGTATTAATTGTGCTATTGGAATAGTGTAAATCTGGGTTTTGAATTGCTAAAAATTCTATTGGAAAAAGTGTTTGAAGAATATTCGTTCATTCAATTTTCCTTAAGTATCTTTAGTTGAAATTCAAAGACTTGCGTTTATTGGAACTTTCGTCCATTAGAACAACAAGTGACTACCTAGTCCATCACTTTGAACTAGATCATTCGTTGATCGTTGTGCAATTTGTCTTTCGTAGACTGATTGAACCCTGTTGATTTCCAGTTACAAATGGCTAGCGGAAATATCACGGTACCGGTCTCTCACGGAGAAAAGCCGGAGATTTGGTGGGGCAAATTTCAAATAGTGGCAGAGCAAAATGCTGTTCTACCTGACAACTCTCCAGTTGGCTAAATTCCTCAAAGATCCTCCGGGTCCCGTGGAGGGTGAATCTGAATTGGCCAAGGAAGAGCGAGAACAGACTTGGATGTCTGGAGACTTCTTATGCAAGAACTACCTTTTGGGTGGTCTTGACAATACCCTGTACAATGTGTACCAAGGCATGACTTCTGCGAAGATTCTCTGGGAATCTCTCGAGAAGAAATACAAAACCGAAGATGCCGGACAAAAGAAATTTGTCGTGGGTAGGTTCCTGGACTACAATATGGTAGATTCAAGGACGGTGATGTCTCAGTTGGGTGAACTGCAATTGATCATTCATGAAATACTGGATGAGGGAATGAAACTCTGTGAGATGTTTCAAGTTGCCGCCATAATTGAAAAGTTGCCTCCATCATGGAAGGACTTCAGGAGCTATCTGAAACACAGAAAGAAGCAAATGAGCCTTGAAGACCTTGGAGTTCGATTAAGAATCGAACAGGACAACATGATGTCCGAGAAGGCCAGCTACAAGACTATGAAGTCTAAGGCCAACATCTTTAAGGATGTAAATGGTAGCAAGAAAAGAAAGAACAGTTAAGCTGATTCTTCCCAAGCGAACAAGAAGTTCAATGGGAAATGCTACAACTGTGAAAAGAGCGGTCATATGACAAAGGACTGCAGAAACAAGATATCTCAGGACAATGGCAGGAAAAATGAGGCCTATGTCGCTGAAGATGAGCAGTTAACTGATGAGATTTCAGAAATGAATCTCTCAGCAGTGGTAACTGAAGCCAACTTGGTTGGGAATCCGAGAGAATGATGGGTAGACACTAGGGCTACTCGTCATATCTGTGCTGATAGCAAGATATTTTCCTCGTATCAGAAAGGTCGATGACGGCGATCATCTGACAATGGGAAACTCGTCTACCTCTAGAGTGGTTGGACAAGGTACAATAGTTCTGAAAATGATATCCGGAACGGAGCTTACATATAATAATGTTTGCATGTTCCAGATATTCAGAAGAACTCGGTCTCGGGTTTGTATTTGTTTCTAACAAGATTGTATTGACCAAAAATGATGTCTATGTAGGAAAATGATACCTCGCTGAGGGTCTTTTCAATGACTGTTAATTGTGCTATTAATAAAGCTGAAACTTCTGCTTATATTATTGAGTCACAAAATGTATGGCATGAGAGGTTATGACATGTTAATTATGATACAATGTGTACATTAATTAACATGAACCTTATACCTAAATTTGCATTGATAGCCAACATGAGTGTGAGGCATGTGTTGAAGCAAAAATACATAGAACATCATAGAACGAAGTTCTGAACCCTTGGAACTTGTACACACTGACGTGTGTGACACGAATATTGTGCAAATAAGAGGCGGTAAAAAGTACTTTGTCACTTTTATCGATGAAAGCACAAAAGTCTGTTAAGTGTATTTGCTGAGGAGCAAAACTGAAGCTATTGAGAGCTTTATACACTGAGAACGAAGTTGCAAATCAACTTGGCAAGTAAATCAAAAGAATCAGAAGTGATAGTGGTGGTGAATATGTTTCATCATTCGGTGAATATTGTTCTGTGCACGGAATTATTCACGAAACCACTGCTCCTTATTCTCCTCAACAGAACAGAATTGCGGAGCGCAAAAACCGAACGTTGAAGGAAATGATGAATGCCATGTTGATAAGTTCGGGTCTACCCCGGAACTTGTGGGGGAAGCCTTACTTTCCGCGAACTACGTTCTAAACAAGCTTCCTCATAGAAGACTAGACAAGACACCATATGAATTGTGGAAAAGTTTCATACCTTCCTACAAATACCTCAAAATGTGGGGGTGTCTTGCCAAAGTAATGGTTTCTAAACCTAAGAAGGTTAGAATAGGACCCAAAACTATTGATTGTATATTCATTGGATATGCTCGCAACAGTAGTGCGTATCGATTCTTGGTACACAAGTCGGAGATTCCTGACATCAATCTGGAAATGATAATTGAGTCAAGGAATGCGACATTTTTTAAAGAGACGTTTCCTTGTAAGGAAAGACAGCGCACAGAGTCTCTCCAAAGAACTGTTGATACTGTCAAGGACAGTGATCAAGTTGACCAAGAATCAGATCAACGTGTAAATGCTGAGACAATCGAGCCTAGACGTAGCAAAAGAGCTAGAACGACTAAGTCGTTTGGTCCCGATTTTCTGACATATTTGTTGGAAAATAAGCCTCGAAGCTGTAAAGAAGCAATGTATTCTTTGGAGGCACCTCTGTGGAAAGAGGCAATTATCAGTGAGATTGATTCAATCCTACAGAACCATACTTGGGAGTTGGTTGATCTTCCTCCGGTTGTAAGCCACTGGGCTACAAATGGAAAGATGAAAATGGATGGATCAATGGATAAGTACAAGGCGAGGTTTGTCATAAAAGATTATAGACAGAAAGAAGGCTTTGTTTACTTTGACATCTATCCACCAGTGATTCATATCACATTAGTAGAATGCTTATAGCTATAGCAGCTATAGTTGGTCTTGAAATACATCAAAAGGATGTAAAGACGTCATTCTTGAATGATGAATTGGATGAAGAGACTTACATGGAACAACCAGAAAGGTTTAATGTTCCTGGATAAGAACAGAAGGTGTGCAAACTTGTAAAATCCTTGTACGGATTAAAACAAGCACCTAGACAATGACATGAGAACATTGACAAAGAGATGTTGTCAAGTGGGTTTAAAACCGATGAGTGTGATAAGTGTATATACGCCAAATCAACACAAGAATGATATGTCGTTGTATGTCTCTATGTAGACGATATGCTGATAATTGGTAATAATCATGAGTTGATTCAGTCTACTAAGAAAGTGTTATCCAGTAAATTTGCTATGAAAGATTTGGGAGTAGCTAACCTAACTCTTCCTCTATCAAAGAATACTGGTTTAAGCATATCGTAATTAGAGTATTCAAGGATCATCGGAAGTCTGATGTATCTCACGAATTGCACACGAACTGATATCGCTCAAGCTGTGAATAGGCTTAGCAGATATACTAGCAATCCAGGACATAACCACTGGAAAAGCCATAGTAAGTGTTTTGAGGTATAAGAAACTTCAAAATATGGGCTACATTACGAGAGATATCTTGCTGTTCTAGAGGGATACATCGATGCTGGATATCTGATATAGTGGATTCCAAATCTACGAGTGGATTTGTTTTCACACTTGGTAATGCAGCCGTGTCATGGAAATCCTCGAGGCAAACATGTATTGCCCGGTCTACTATGGAATCAGAGTTCATAGCGTTAGACAAAACAGTGGAAGAAGCAGAATGGCTTAGAAACTTCCTGGAGGATATTCATAGTTGGCCCAAACGGGTGCCAGCGATTAGCATACATTGTGATAGCCAATCGGTAATTGGGAGAGCCCAAAATACAATGTATAATGGTAATTCTCGACACATACGTCGGAGATATAATACCATACGTCAACTGCTCTCAAGTGGCATAATAACGATCGATT
>SKCR01002690.1:0-27323 GCA_019454045.1 Zanthoxylum bungeanum
TGATTATGCCGGTCAACGACCTTTCTGAACTATACAAGTCGAATTCATCACATATGTTTATCAATCCTTATGTAGTAGGCTATCTAAGTTGTGCTTAGGAAACATAGAATATACCGTCAAGTTTCTAAGGCGTACATCTCATGTTGACATGTTCGTGATTCTTTACAACTGATGTGATCCACCCTAGGTGATCGGCTTTGGCCAAAGTCTTTAAGAATCATGACTTATTTACATGGATACCTAAATCCCTTATAGTACACATACGGGCCGACAGATCCTATATTGATACGTACTTGATTAACGAGTGCATCGGTCCACACCCTACGAACATCTAAAGCCTAGATCATGAAAGGTTTCTGACATACATAGCATCAAAGTATGTAAGATCTCCCACAAAATCAATACTATCATATAGTCAAATGATTACATATGCTACTCGACTCGAGATGATTCCTATTGACGGTGGTGTGTACTTCCAACTATTAGGAATCACTTGTAAGTCATTCAGTATTCAGTCCAACCAATACCCACATGTCTATACGAGCTTTCCAAAACTCATGACACATCAGGTTAAACCATTTGAACTCCAATTCCAATATACGATATGTGCTAGTCTTCTAAGTTATAGGAATTCGATCGTATTCCAAAATCAATGACTATGAATATTTACTTTAATAATAGGTTATAATAGTAATACCATCCCAATTTCGGACCACCTAGTGTCTAATATTACTACATGACTATTCTAAGGTCGATGTCATTCTTAGCATATTTATACATCAATCTAATATGCATAATGACATTACCATTAATAAGGTTTAGAATGAAAATTTAGTTATTTTATTAATAAATAATAAAATGTACAATACATTATTCAGATTGGCGCTACAAGTACCAACTCCAACAAAAACTTCATATTCTTCATTTATTCTTACGCTTTCTCTGAAAACTAACACCATAATTGTCCCAAAACTGACTTGACCATTAGAATGTCGTTGTCGACAACCCCGACTCCGACCATTAACCGTTTATTTTTGACCTCAAAAGGAACTCCCATTATCCTTTAACAGTTGACAAAAGAACCTCCTAAAATGCTTTCGTTTGTTAAAATTTGACCAAAAATGTCACGACCTGCTCCCTACAGCGGCCCAACCTTAGAAATGGGCTCGCAGACTTTTTTAGTTCCAGCATTCTATATGTCATACAAATCAAACAAATATGCACAAATATTACATCTTAAATTACAAATTAGAAAATATCTGAAAATCTTTCCAATATTATGGTGTATAACACAAGTCTTAAAAATATACAAATGATGACTTAAATGTCTGGACCAACCCGAAAAACAACTATGGCACGTGGATCCAATTCTGATACTGCTACTGCTGTGCTGGCAAACTACCTGGAATGTTTGGGAAAATGGGAGTGAGCTTAAAGAGCTCAGTAAGTAAAACACTCATACTCTCAACATGACCTCACAAATAAAATGGAGATATATAAGTGTGTGTGTGTGTGTGTGTGTGTGTGTGTGTGTGTTTGTTTGTGTGTGTTTGTGTGTATATATATAATATATGAAAATAACATATATTATAATATCATCTCAACCAATCATCCCACAACCATACAAACATCTATCAAACATGGTTGTTAATCCGGGTCTAGTATGATAGTAGATTGAAACCAATGAGAGAGTATGTCATCATAACTCCCAAGATTTCCTACCATATCAACTCGCATGTATGTGTAAGTGGGTTGAAACCAATGAGAGAGTACATCATCACAACTCCCAAGGTTTTCCATCATATCATCTCGCATAATATCTCATCTCATTTTCAACCACTATTATACAAAATCTGGCAGCATAACATAACAACACACATCATCCAATACAACCACATCTCACATCCAATCCATTGCAATCTCATCTCAACAATCATGAATTCATATTTCTCATGCTTTCAATAACTTAATATAATATCTCCACAAATATATATAAATATATACACATATATAGAGTTATAATTATACCAAAAAAAAATATATATATATATATATATATATATATATATATACCTTCACTACAACCATCAATCAGTAAATAATTATGTTATGGGAATCATCGAGCATTATATTTACCTCAATCCACGCAAAAGTCCTTAATATGTCTAATCCTCGCTAAGAATATGAAAAATATAAAATTACGATCAGGTCCCTCAACTTTTCCAAAATTACGATTTTACCCCTAAATTTTCTAAATTTCCATTTTAGCCCCAAAACTTTCCTATTATGTTCATATAGTCCTTAAACTCTCAAAATATTACCTATTAATCCCTGAAAACCAGAATTTATAGATTAACCCTCTTAATAATGCAAATATACAATTATATCAAAAATTTCTAAATTCTTACATTTACACCCCTAAAACGGTAATAATCACGTACCAAGCTCCAACGACCTCCAAATCTCACAACGAATGAGTCGCTAGTCAGAATACGTCTCAATGATCCCAGTAATGGTGGTGGTGAGGGCTGAAGCATGGTGAATACAGATGATCGGTTAAACAATGATAACTACCATTTTTGGCTCGTTTCTCAATAACTGAAGGTATGATTTGGGCAAACGAAGTATCTAACTTGCGTATATCGACGAGAGGAAGATTCTGGTCCGGGAGGTGTTGTACACGCACGGTGGCGCGTGGGGACGGCAGCAAGGCGGCGCGTGGGTGGGAGTCTCGGCTGCGGCCCGACGGCGTTGGATTCGTTTCGTCGAGGGAATTCTCCAGATGTGGTCACTCATCGGAAAAGAAGATCGGATGACTTTGAAAAGCCTCTTTCTCTCTCTGGACACACTTTCTCTCTCTAGAAATTCTCCCTCAAATGATCTTGGTTTCTCTCTCTAAAATTCCCTAGAATTGTTCTCAATTGTTCGCTGGAAATTTGCTCAGGCAACCTCACTCTGTCATTTTAGGATTTTAATAAAAACTAGGCAAATGCTTAAGTATTGCATTGATAGAAATGGTGGGGGTTAGTAGGGTTAATGGTGGGGTGAGTAGTTTTGTTTGGTTTTAATAATATGGAGACTTGTTAGGTAATAAGAATGTGATTATGTTGGAGGTTAAGAAGAAAAATACAAGAGGTTGTTAAAATAATGTTGTTGTATAATGGAAAAAAAAAAGGAAATAAATGAGTTATTACAAAAACAAAATATAATATTATCCAATCTATTATAATACAGTTCGCATATTTCAAACCCAACACATTCGAAAAATAAATAATAGAAAGACACTAAAACCACCAATATTTGGTGTCACACACACACAACATTTCAGCTAACGTTCTGAAAACATATTTCAAATTAACACATGGTGTAAACAAACATACCCTTAAATCAATTAACGCTTCACTTCTATCTCTTTGAATTTCGCTGCGAAGACTTGCTTGGTGTCATTCTCCAAATTTACCTCTCTCCACCATTCTGCACTTGCTCTTATTGAAATTAAACTTCTCTTTGCGCTGTCGGAGTTAAATGGGAGTGTTTTCAAACTTGGGCAGTTGATTACGGATATAGTCTGGAGGGAAGGAAACGGCATCGTTCCGCTGCATATGCTGTCTAGGCTTGGAAGGCTATCAAAATTAGCCACCATAAGATTTGAGAAATAATTGGGACTTGCTGAAGACCCGGCAGCATCAGTACCTATAATTTCTTTTAAGGAGTGACATTCGATCAATGAAAGAAACTGAAGGAATGGGACGTGAATGAGGCATGTCAAATCTTTTATTTCTGGACATAGAATGATATATATATGACGAAGGATAGATAAAGAAGGAGGATCCAATCTCTGATATTCAAGCCTCGGCATAAAACCACATTTTATGTGAATTGTCTCAATTTGAAACAACTTTGATCCCAAGGTGAGCGAGGACAGCTCAGAAGACGCTATCGTTAGTCTTCTTATGCAACGTTGTAGCTTGGAGGAGTTTAGAATTTTATCGACAGCTTGGACAGAAAATAAGGTGAGACTTAAGTCGTTGATGTCTTCCAAGCCTTCTAACTCCTTTAAGATGGCTGTTTCATCTGAAAGTGGATCTATCACTTCAACTAGTTCAGTTGAGAAATAACTGAATACTTGTAATAATGAAAGACTTGATATCACTCCTTCTGGAATAGTAAGATAACATTGTATACCATCTAAAAGAAGAACCTTGAGGTTTTCCAAACTCTTGATTTCAATAGGCAAGAATCTTATACTTGTATTTGATAGATTAAGATGGCGTAACTTCATCAATCCACCAATCTCGTCAGCCAACTCATTTAAGTCAAGATTATATGACAAGTCCAAAACTATCAACTTTTTCGTAGATCCAAAGAATACACTGGGAACTGGAAGTTTTGGCAACGTAGTATGCCTAACAAGCAAAGTTCGAACCTTAGGTGCTTCAGCGAGAGATGAAAAGTCGACGCTAGAACCCCAGAATGACATTCTTGCAGCCTCATTCCAGCCATCAAATTTGTCTGGTTGAATTGGCCCAACATGGTTTTGCACCACCAAAGTCTTCATCTTGATTTCAGAAGCTAACTCCAAGGCCATATCACGAATCAAGCCATGCATCTTGACAGAATCCTCAGAAATCTCGCCTCTCTCTAGTAGACAAGCAAGTTTCAAACTTTCAATAATATACTCTCCTTTATCTCGAGGAGATTCTGCACTTAAAAAGCCCTCCCCAATCCAAAGTTGAATAAGTTCGTCATTCCTGATATTATGTTCCTCTGGAAATAAGGAACAATATAGGAAACAAGTTTCGAGGGTGCCCTCCTTCAAGCTGTCGTAGCTAAACCTCAAAACACTAAACAAAGTTTGCATGCCGTCCTTCTCCATACTTCCAAATTTGAATAGACTTTTTTTTAATTCACTAATTGCAAGCCGCCATTGTGCAGGCCCCTTCCTACTCGCCATGGCATGTCCAACCGTCAAGAGAGCAAGCGGCAAACCTTGGCATTCGTCAACAACAATTTGAGCAAGGATTGAAATCTCAGAATTGGAATTGTATATATCATCACCCACCTTGTACAGAAACAATTCAAGGGCTGCTTTCTGTGACAAACACTCCACTCTAAATGGTGTCCGATCTCCCATCGCACGGCATACTTCTTCTGACCGGGATGAAAATAATATTTTGAACCCAATTTTGTTGTCATCAAGAGAAACTCCCAGTTTTGAGAGATCTAATCGCTCCCATACGTCGTCAAGCAGCAACAAAAACTTTTTGCCTCTTAATCTCGTCAAGATTTCTCCAGCTCTTCCATCCTCGTCATGATAGCCTCCCCACACTTCATCCGGTATTTCTAATCTTCGGCGTATATCTTCTTGAATTTTCTTCATGTCGGGGTTTCTGGACACCTTAACCCAAATCACCAACTCAAAATTATTCTCGGTGTCGAGAAACATGCTGTTCAGCTTCTTTAGAAGTGTGGTCTTCCCGACACCACCCAATCCAAATAACCCAATCACCGTATCGCTTTGTGTATCTTCATTCTTAATTCGTTTCCAAACGTCATTGATAATGGAGTCGAAGCCCACAATCTTCTCTACTGGCATTGGAACCGCCAGAGGTAGAGGTAGCTGTATAGCAAAAACATCGAAACGCCGCCCTGTTTCCTTTAAATCTCTCACAGCAGCGATCTTCTCACTGACTTCTTGTCCCAGTTCGTCTCTGGACCACCAGTTTCCAGGAAAAAGCTTGCTCAAGCATGTTTTCTGGATCCCTTCATCACCTCTCCGTAAAGTGTCATCAACGTTTCTTAGTGTATCTGCTACCGTTATCAGCCAGCCATTCACTTCTTGTGTTCGCCTCCAACGCGGCTGCTCTGCGTGATCTACCCTCGATTGCACATCTTGCCTGATGTTTTCAAGTTCAAGCTTTGCCTCTCTCAAAGAGTTGAGATTATTTTTAAGACAAAAGAAATAACCACAATGCTGTCCAATCATACCACACAATGGAGGTACAAGAAAGTTCAAAACCGTGTCGATCAAAGAGGCCATTGCTAGCTCCCAGGATATCAGGCAAAGAAATTTTTCAAAATACAAGCTATGCCTATGCTCATGCTGCATAAGAACATATTTATTTATACTCACTAGTAATTCAGCAAGAGCACTTTTAAAAATTTTGAAAACGACAGAATTAGTTTTGGTTTTAATCTTCTTTGACAAATGCTCGTCCTAGTTTTTGTTTGCTAATGAGCGCTCAATATATTTATATTTATTGTTTATATATCTTACATTTTGAGGATTATTACGAGTTTTATGAGCGTTTTGAGGAATTTATTGTATTTTTGTAGGTTATGATACATGTGGGAAGGCATGAGTTTAAAACGTCGACAAATTAAGGCGTTTTGCACCAGTGACCTCCTAATTCACACAGCCTTTAGTATTTTGGCTATAACGTTTTCATACGATGTCAAAATGAGGTGATTCAAGTTGCATTAAAAAGAAGACTCAATTATTTACAACTTTGTACTCCAAAGACTGAATCAGACTCTATCATGGTAAAAAATGAGTTTAAAACATGAGATGCAATATGTCTTCCATTAGCTAGCCAATAGCTCCCATTGACGTGCTGATGGAACCTGAAATTGGCTTGTTGCTCTCTAACTTCTATTGGAGCGCCATCGGGAGCTCATTGGTGCGCCAATATGCCCGGAAATTCTAATTTGAGCAGAATTAAAAGATTCTTAAGAAGGAAATCTCTCAGGACCTCATATATAAGCACAAGTCCATCCCAAAACCTAGGAAGAAGCCTCATAACACAATTTTGGAGTCTCAGAGCATAGAAGAACACATAAAATAAGGCAAGAATGAAGTGATTCAATCAGCGCTGGAGATTGAAGGCGAAGACTGCAAACGAGAGTTCTTCATTCTATTTTCTTTCTAACTTTGTCTTTATGAGTTATTATCTTGTATCAATAATTAGCTTGTTTTTATTGAATATCATGAGAAGCTAAATCATTAATTTAGGTTGTAATATATCCCAAATACTATGCTTAATTAAGTTGCATCTTTATATTTTTTTTGGCTTTGTTATGTGATTTTTTATTATTCTATGTGTTTGATTGCATATTTTATTGTCTGGTCAATAAGACTATTTTAAGGTCAATGTCATTCTCAGCATATTTATACATTAATCTAATATGCATTATGACATTACCATTAATGAGGTATGAAATGAAAAATGTAATTATTTTATTAATAAATAATAAAATATACAATACATTATTCGGATTGGAGTTTTAAACACCAACTCCAACATGTGTGGCCTTGGGTTCTTGGTTGGTGAGGTATTGATTGGGTATTTCCAGATAACCTGACTTTATTGATTGAATCTCTGAATCTTGTGTTATGGAAGAAAGTCATTAGATTTTATGTATACTTTATTTATGGCTATATTTTGGTTCATTTGGCTGGGAAGAAATCAACGCATCTTCAATGATAAACCTTCTGATCTTATCCAAACTTGTGAGAAGATATTAGGTTTTAATTCTAGGTGGTTATCTATCAAATATGAAGGTTTCACTTTTTTCTTGATTTTATTTGAGGTTATCTCCTACCTTAGTTAATTCCTGAATTTCTTTTGATTGATCTTTTTTTGCTTTTCTCTTTCGATGATTCATTGATATTGTATAATGCTCAATGTCTCACTATTGGTGAGTCTTTTTATTAATAATATTTGTTGACGGTGGATTTTGGTCTCGGGGTAATACGGGAATATCACCTCCGAGAGAATCCTCCTTCAACGGTGAATTTGTTTGGTTATGGGGGACCAAAGGCAAATTTAGCGAAAAGACAGATAAACACAACAATCGACGAGGAGATTTAACGTGGTTCGGTGGAATTGAATCCGACCTACGTCCATGGACAAAAAACAGGATGACACTTTTATTATTCAAACACGCTTCTCAGATCTTTTTGTGTTTACAAGTCAGAGCTTGATGATTCTGATCACTCTCTTTTTTTATGATGCCCTTGTACACATACTCTGCCCTCCTATTTATAATAATACAGAAATCAGACTCCTATTTGCATAAGATATCCTAGTTGAACTCAGTCTTCTCCTATTGTAACATCTCTGTGAATCACCCAACTCAGTGTTCTCAAAGTTCAACCGCGGGTTTTTCTTTTTCTTCGCTGCGAATATAAGGAACGGGCAAAACCATACTGCACAACCTCCTGCTTTTTCCGAGAAGAACAAGTAAGTCCTCTGAACGACCTCTTCCTTTTTGTGTGTTGTGAATCTGTGCTGCTGTTCATTTTTGAGTGTTTGCTAGGAAAAGATTTATGGTTCGCTGGGTTTTACTTTAGGGCACTTTAGAGACCACATGTTTAGCTAACATGGAAACCGTGAGTAGTTTCTTTTAGCTATAGACTGACTTCCCCTTTCTTCTTTGTTTTTTTTCGGGTGTCAGGGATGTCTGACAAAGATTCTTCCCCTGAAAATCTCGCCAAACCCTCAACTCCCCTGCTGAAGAGCTCTCCTCGGGCTCGGGGGCACCCAGTGTAGAAGACATTGATACTACCCCTACTCCTTCTGAGGTTGAACAAGATGGTTACCATCAGAGGGTCCCTCGGAGGGATCCAGAGCCCGGTGATCTAGACAGCTCGACTCTGGACATGGATCGGCCTTCCAAAATAACTGAGGACGATCTGGCGCTGTTGCGGCAACGATACGATGTACCAATAGACATTGCCCTGGAAGTTCCCGGACCGATGGATCGCGCTAGCCAACCGGACGAAGGCTCGGTGGCACTCCTTCTTATTTTCTTTGAGTGCGGACTGCGGTTGCCGATTCAACCTTATTTCGCTTGGATGCTGGCCGAGATGGAGATCGCCCCCTGTCTGCTGAGTCTAAACAGTTGGAGGATTCTGGCCGGGTTGTATGTAGCTTGGCATCGGGCAGGGCTCGGCGAGCCTTCCTTTGAAGAGGTGGAGAGGGTATACCATTTGAAGGCCAACCCAAAGGCTCATCATGGTTGGTACTACCTTTCCGCTTACAATAGTTCGTTAAACGTCGTCCAGAAGCTCCCTGATTCCAATAAGAACTTCAAAGATCTCTGGTTCTGGGCCACTGGGGATTGGGGACGGACCCTGAGGTCGGATGAAGGGGAGATCTTGGTACCAGATATCTTCAGGGCGGGAGGTTAGGAGACTGACCTTTAGCTTCTCTTCCTTTATCTTTTCTTTGTTTGGATTCTTACCATTTTTCTTCTATTCTTCCTAGCCTGTTGGAGGGATGCTCCCAAAGTTTCCCACCAGGTACGGCGGCGAGTATTCTGGGCTCGTCGGTATGCCGCCCACTGGAGGGAGTTGGTTAATGATGCGGCTTTTGTTGGGTCTGGACTTCTCGGTCGGGCGGTCCTTCGGAGGTCTCAGGTCGGATAGGTAGATGTTTGCTGACTGTTTAGTTTGATTTCCCTGTTTGTTTATAATGTTTGATGTCTTTGTTATATGCTCGGGTCCTGATTTCCTTCTCCCCCCTTTATTGTAGGCATGTCAAAGAGGCCGAAGTTTCTTGAGAAGTTGGCCGGTACTATGAAGAAGGCCGGTCGTGCTGAAACTGGAACTTCCCGGGCACAGCCTGACCTTGTTGAGGCTGGGAGGGTGTCTCAAGAAAAATTTCAGCCGGCTGTTCGGGGACTATCTTCTCCTTCTGGCTTGCAGTCTTCAGGATCTGCTCGTCTTGTCAGTCCGCCGAAGCCTCTTAGGAAGAGGAGGCGTCAGTTCGGGTCAGAGGAGACCGAGTTGGTTCAAGAGGAGGAGGAGGATCCTGTCCCGGGCAAGAAGAAAGACGTCCGTCGGGGGAAAAAATCATCTGAGGGCTCCTCCAAGAAGCGAAAGGGTTCTGTAATCCTCAGGGTGGATGATTTGGGAGAAAGCATCCGGGAGGCTACCTCACATCTAGTGCCGGCTTTTAATGAATTGGTCGAGGTCATTCCCCCGGGGGAGGTCTCGAGATATGAGGATATCTCTCATGAAGCCTTGGTGACCGAAATGAGCTCTCAAATGGCAAAGGTATTTTTACTTCTCTTCTTTCTGATTTCGGGTCTCGTTTTTTCTTTATCTTATATCTTGACTTCTTTGTTTTTGTGCAGGCTACTTACCTCATGGCCAAGAATAAGGACCTTCTTCTGAGTCTATTGTCCGAGGGTGGTCAGGCCCAGAGACTTCAAAATCGTCTTACAGAAGTGGAAGCTAAACTGGCCGACCGGGAGGAGGTGATAAAGAATCACGAAGCGACTGCCATTGAGAACTTCAAAATTAATAAGGCTCTTAAGGCTGATGCTGCGCTGGAGCGAAAGCTTGCTGACACTGCCCGGGGGGATTTGAAGGCTGCCCAATCTGAGATCGGCGTTCTGAAGGCGAAGGTGTCAATTGTTGAAGCCAAACTGAAAGCCAAAGATGAACAAATAGCACGGGCCCGAGACGATCTTGAGAGGAAAGAGGCCGAGCTTGAGGAGAGAGACGCTGATCTTGAGGCCAAGAAGGAGGCCATCCGCCTTGAGGGGGTTGGTGACTGTGCTGAGCTGATACCGATGGTGCTGCCAAGTTTGAATATGGATCATATTCATGCGGCTATCAGCTATTGCAAGGGGGATATTTCTGAGGAGGAGTTCCGGAAGTGGCTCCCTTCTTCTTCCGAGGAGGTGATGGATCCCGCCCCGATTTCGGTTGTTCCGGCTTCCGGGGTTTCTCAAGAAGGACGACCTGATGTTCATGCCCCCAGCGAGGACTGTCTTGAGATCCCTCCCCCTATCCCTGAAGCAGAGGTCTCTCATGCTGCCGAGGTTGAAGCCGATGTTCCTCCTCATGAGGTCGAGCCGATCCTTCCCCCGTTGAGTTGGTTGAGGAAGAAATTCATGCCCCTGTGCGGGCTGAATGAGAAAGGGTAACCCGACCGGGGCCCTATGTATACTTTAATTTTTTGTAATAACATTACAAGTTGTATTTTGACATATATATATATATATTGTGTCTTTTTATCTCTTTTCTCCTTTTTTCTTTATGTTTCCTGTTATCCGAAACAATTTGAGATCCTTCAGGGGTCAATATGAGCCGGAGGGGCATATCCTGACCCCGAGCTGAGTGAGACACTTGGGCTCTAGGGGAATATTACGTCCCCAGTCCAAAGAAGCTGACTCGATGGGACGTAACCCGACCCCGAGCAAGATAACCAAGTGGCCTCGGCGGAACGAAATCCAGCCCCGAGCCGACTAACAAGTGGCCTCGGCGGAACATAATCCAGCCCCGAGCCGACTATCAAGTGGCATCGGCGGAACGTAATCCAGCCCCGAGCCGACTATCCCCTGGGACTTATTCAGAAGGGAAGTGAATCAACCTTTGAAGCCCTACCGAATCTGGTATGGGCGTCCCCCTACCAGACCGGCGGAAAACAAAAACAAGTTTCTGGAAAAAAATAAAAAGGCGGGGGTGACTTAGCACCTATCCCAAAAATAAAAAACGTTTTGCAAGCATAAACAATAACATGGATGCCTCAAAACAGCGTCCCGTCCGAGGTCTCCAAAACATAATCCTGAATCTTCCAATTCAGTGTCCCGGCGAACCAGGATTCGGATCAATAGAGCGTTTGAATGGTAAGGGCACATCCTCTACACGTCGGTTCACTGGGGAGCCTGTGTATTGTATGAGGGCTCCTCCTTACCACGCTGGAGCAGGCACACGCCACAGGGGCACAACGCATCCCCGTGCTGTGTCTCTCGCGGATCCGGATGATGAATGGATCAAAGAGTGTCCAGACTACTAAGGGTATATTCCTCCTTAGCTCCGGCATCACTGGAGCTAGCAATCGTCACGGGGGCATCATCATCCCCCGTGCTATGCTTTCCCACGGATCCATTACATCGGGTATGTCCCTGAGGACCTCGAGCAAAGAGAGATACTTGGTTCTGGGGGAATGTCCCGTCCCCAGACCAATGAGCATGACTCGGTGGGACGTAACCCGACCCCGAGCCGAATCATCAAACGACCTCGGCGGAACGAAATCCAGCCCCGAGCCGAATGAACAAACGGCATCGGCGGAATGAAATCCAGCCCCGAGTCGAATAAACAAGTGGCATCGGCGGAACAAAATCCAGCCCCGAGCCGAATAATGAAGAGGTCTCGGCGGAATGTAATCCAGCCCCGAGCCGAATAAACAAACGGTCTCGGCAGAACGAAATCCAACCCCGAGCCGAATAAATAAACGGCCTCGGCGGAACGAAATCCAGCCACGAGCCAAATAATGAAAAGGTCTCGGCGGAATGTAATCCAGCCCCGAGCCGAATAAACAAACGGTCTCGGCGGAACGAAATCCAGTCCCGAGCTGAATAATGAGGAGGCCTCGGCGGAATGTAATCCAGCCCCGAGCCGATTAAGACATTTAAGGGTATACCCCTCTTTATGTTATGCTTCACACGGATCTATGTTCTCTGATTTTTTTGCATGGAGTCGAATGATTCTGTCGTGACTTTGTGCGTTTTTATGGTGGTAGCTGTGGTCGGGTAGTTGAGAGTTATATATATATATATATATATATATATATTTAGCTTTGGATCGTCGGTTGTGAGCATGTCCCCGAGTTTTTGAGGAGAGCGTTTTGAAAAAAAGAAAGTTTTTTATTTATACTCGGGGACATACTGCCCTTCTTACAACTCTCTGTGGGTTATCTTGAGAGAGGCTTATGTATTTGCATTCATGTCCCTTTTGCCGTAAACAGATAGGAGGAAGGGAAAGTTCACTGGAAATATTTCCTCAACATCTCAGCGTTCCATGGCTTTTTTAATCTTGTGCCGTCCAGCCGCTCTAGGATGTACACTCCTGGTTTCACCACTTTTACCACCTTGTAGGGCCCTTCCCATTTGGCACCCAGGGAGTCTTCCTCAGGCTTTCGAGTATTTAGGGTGACCTTTCTTAGCACCAGGTCGCCCGGGATGAAGGTGCGTGTCCGAACCCTTTTATTGTAGAAGCGGGCCATCCTTTGTTGGTAGATTGCTGTTTTTATGGCCGACCTCTCTCTCTTCTCTTCGATCAGGTCGAGGTGGTTTCTGATAAGTCCTTTATTCTGCTTACTCTTGTGGTGCTGAACCCTGTAGGAGGTCACCCCGATCTCTGCCGGGAGATGACAGCTTCATATCCGTATGCTAGGGAGAATGGGGTTTCTCCCGTGGAGTCCTTATAGGTTGTCCGGTGCGCCCATAGTACTTCTGGTAGTTCCTCGACCCATAGGCCTTTGCTAGATCCAAGCCGAGCTTTCAGGTTAGCCTTGATGGTTTTGTTTGTTGCCTCGACTTGGCCGTTTGATTTGGGATGGGCTGGTGTGGCGAATCTTAGGGCAATCTGGAGGTCCTCGCAGAGTTTTCTAAAACCTTGCTGTCAAACTGCTTCCCGTTATCGTAGTGATGATGGCTCGGGGAATCCCGAACCGGCAGACGATATTTTTCCTCAGGAATTCAATGGCTTTTTTCTCCGTTATGGTGGATAATGGCTCTGCCTCCACCATTTAGTGAAATAGTCTATGGCCACGATGGCATATCTTGCATGCCCTTTCCCTTGTGGCATTGGCCAATGATGTCTAGCCCCACTGGGCGAACGGCCAGGGACTGAGCAGCGTGGTTAACTGTTCGGCTGGTTGGTGGTGGAGATTTGCGTTTTTCTGACATCCTTCGCACTTGCAGGCCACTTCTATGCCGTCCTGGTGCATGGTGGGCCAGTAGAAACCTTGTCTCAAGGCTTTGAAAGCAATTGAGCGACCTCCGGCGTGGCTTCCGCAGATGCCCGTATGTATCTCCCTGAGCACATAATTTGCCTCTTCTTCTGCAAGACATCTTAAGAGGGGGACTGAGTAACCCCTTCGGTAAAGTACCCCGTTGATTAGGGAGAATTTGGTGCTCTTGTATCTTAACTTCCTGGCCTCCGTTTTGTCCTCTGGTGTTTCTCCTGTCTCCAGATATTTTCTGATGGGTTGCATCCATGATGCTTCGCTTTCTTTATCTAGAACTTCTATTTTTGATTCCCCTACGCTCCTTTCTCGGACGTATATCAGAGGGATTATCCTGGGGTGCTCGGCTTTTGTTGAAGAGGCGAGCCGTGCCAGGGAGTCTGCCTCACAATTGTCCTCTCGGGGGATTTGCTCGAAGCGTACGTCCCCCATCTTCCCTGTTAACTTTCGTACTTCGGCTAGATAGGCCATCATACTAGGCTCATTCGCTTGAAATGCTCCTTTTAGTTGCTGAATGGCTAACTGTGAGTCACTCCTTACTACCACGTTTTGGATCCCTAGCACCGTGCATAGTCTCAGACCGCCCAGTATTGCTTCATACTCTGCTTCATTGTTGGTTGCTATGAAAGCGAATTTCAGGGCGAGTAGGATTTCTTCTCATTTGTTGCTTTTTAGGACGATTCATGCGCCATTGCCTTGCGCGCTAGCCGAACCGTCTACAGACATTTCCCATTTGTCCTCTTCTATAGCCAGGGTCTGGGGGTCGGTACATTCGGCGACAAAATCCGCTAGGGCTTGTCCCTTCACTGCTGCTCTCGGGAGGTAGGTGATGTCGTGTTCACTTAGTTTCCACCGACCACTTTACTAGTCTACCGGAAACTTCTGGCCGTTGCAGAATTTGTTTTAGGGGGTGATCGGTGTATACCTTGATAGGATGGGCCTGGAAGTAGGCGTACTCGTAATTTCCGAGCTGCCATCCTTAATTAATGAAAGGGCGACCAGCTCGTGTACCGGATATCGGGTTTCAGCATCTAAGAGGGCTTTGTTGATATAGTAAACAGGTTTCTGGATCTTGTCGGTTTCTTGTATTAGTACTGAACTTACTGCTCGGTCTGAAACAGCCAGGTATAGATATAATGTTTCTCCTGGGAGTGGTTTTGCCAGGAGTGGGGGCGGCACCAGATACTGCTTTAACTGCTGGAATGCTTCTTCACATTCTGACGTCCAGTCAATATCCTTTTTTTGCCTTTTGGATCACTTTGAAGAAAGGGTGGCATTTGTCAATTGCTCGTGATATGAACCGATTGAGTGCAGCCACTCTACCAGTCAGACTCTGTACTTCTTTCACTGTCTTGGGAGACTTTAGGGCCAGTATTGCCTGGATCTTCTGTGGGTTTGCCTCAATTCCCCGGGCACTTACCATGTAGCCTAAAAACTTTCCTGAGGCTACTCCGAAGGTATATTTTTCTGGATTGAGTTTCAGGTTGTGTCTTCTTAAAAGATCGAAGGTCCTTTTTAGGTCGCCCATGTGGTTGCTTGATTCTTTTGACATCGTTATCATGTCATTGACATAAACTAGCATTGTAATGCCGATGAGTGGTTTGAAGACCTTGTTTACTAACCTTTGAAAGGTTGCTCCCGCTTTTTTCAGCCCGAAGGGCATTACTTTATAGCAGTAAAGTCCCTGATCCGTGATGAAAGTTGTCTTTTCTTCGTCTGCAGGGCACATTTTGACCTGGTTGTATCCGGAGAAAGCATCCATGAAGCTCAGTAATCCTTGACAAGCTGTGGTGTCTACTAACTGGTCTATATTCGGTAAAGGAAAACTGTCTTTGGGCACGCCTTGTTTAAGTCGGTGAAATCAACACACATTCGCCACTTGCCATTGTTTTTTTTGACCAACACCACGTTTGACACCCAATAGGGTACCTTGCCTCCCTGATGAGATGAGACATGCCTTTAGTAACTTCTCGACCTCGGCTGCTTTGTCGATCACAGGCATGCCGTTGTATCCCCAGGCAAAGACGTTTGGGTATCCTTTCAGGCATTCTAGCAGATCTTGTCGTAAAGACTTGCTCAGGCCTCCCCCTATCTTTATAATTTTTCCCGGCCCGTAAAGTTCTATTTCTTCTGTCTCCTCAGCTGCAGCGAGTCGGGCATTTTTGTTTGGCCGGGGCCCAGGGCTTCTGTTTTCTTCTTCTTCACCCTGGCTTCTTTGCCGTTTTCGGGTATCTTCTTTGATGCAGAGAGTCTCTCGTGAGAGAGTTGCGAAGCAGCTGCGAGCTGTTTTCTGGCTTCCGCATACAATTCTGATTCCCTCCCGGGTGGGGAATTTCAGCTTCAGGTGGTAGCAGGACATCGCGACTTTTGTTTTCATCATGAAGGGTCGCCCGACGATGGCTTGGTAACTGCTCATGCAGTTTACTACAATGAAGTCCTCATGATCGTCCGGGTCCGGGGGTATGTCCCGACAGTTATTGCCAACTGTATCATTCCTAGTAGGATGACGGCTGATCCTCCGAAACCGTATAAGGGAGTGCTATCGTTGGTCAGGGTTGCATATTCCACCCCTAGGTCATCCAGTGCTTCTCTGGAAATTATGTCAACCGCGCTCCCGGGGTCTACTAGGATTCTGTCTACCTCCGACCCGCTGATGACTGCCTTGATTATCAACGCATCGTCATGAGGGAAACTTACTCCTCGGGTATCCTCATCAGTAAACATTATTGGTACCGACCGACTTCCCTGGAGTCCTGCGCCCTGTTCTGTTTCTAAAACGTCTGGTCCTCGAGTTCTGCTGTAATCTTTCCTTGACCGGTTAGAGTTCCCGGCCAGTGTTCTTCCTCCTGCGATGGTATTGATTTGGCGACCATGTGCTCTTTGTCTGGCCGTCATGACCTCGTGGTCAATGTATTTGTTCAGATACCCGTTTCGTGCTAGATCTTCCATTTGTTCTCGCAGATCTTTACATCCGTCTGTTGCATGTCCTTTGGAGTT
The DNA here is from genome assembly GCA_019454045.1 of Zanthoxylum bungeanum. NCBI lineage: Eukaryota > Viridiplantae > Streptophyta > Magnoliopsida > Sapindales > Rutaceae > Zanthoxylum > Zanthoxylum bungeanum. The sequence goes on from SKCR01002690.1 coordinate 16,761, forward strand.
GTGGTGTACACAATAAGCCTTTTGGTTCCTTTTGTCCGGGGGGAATCTCCTTTTGGTCGGGTTCCACTAAGAGGCTTTCCCCTGGATCTCCATGACAATTTGTCCCAGTGGTTTCTTTAGGGGAATGTATGCATCTTCCCCGACCACATGGTTTACTTGGGTCGGCGCCCTTCTCTCTTGGTTGTCTCGATGCAGTGGTTTGAACTCCTTGTGCTTCGGGTGGTCTTCTGGATTCTCTTTCTATACGGCGGGGGGCGCCCTCCCTTGTGGTTTTTCTCTGATGGTGCTCCTTTTCGGGATACTTTCTCCTCGTTCTCTAATAAAACGAATTTTCGGCCACCTCCTCCAGGGCGGTGGCGTAGTCCGGGGTGTCTTGGATCCTTAGGTGGGTCCATAGCCTCCCGACTTTCAATGCTCCTTTCAAGCTTTCTAGGGCCTCGGGGGATTCGTACCCTCCAACTTCGAGTACCATATTGTGGTATCTTTCAATGAATATCTTCAATGGTTCATCGTCTCCTTGTTTTATAAGCCTTAGTTCTCCAATTGTTTTTCTGGGGACACAAGCCCCTTTGAAGTGTCGTATGAATGACTTTCTGAGTTGTGTGAAGCTGCTGATGCTTCTTGGGGCTAGGCTTCTATACCATAGAATGGCCGGTCCGGCTAGAGTTAAGGGGAACACTTTGCAAATGGCGTCCCCTGTTACCCTATTGTACTTCCATTAGAAGACGAAGCCTTCAATGTGGGTTTTGGGATCGGTATGGCCCTTGTATGGCGTCATGGTCGGCATGCTGAATCTTTTTGGGAATTTCTCTGACTTTATTTCTTCTGTGAGGGGGGACTCATCTTTTCCGTCCTGGACATCCCCTCTGTTTGTATTGGGGTATACTCCCCATTTGACCAGCTCCTCCCGTAGCCAAGATTTCATGCTGCTGTCTTTGGTTCCATGCCACTCCTGTGGTTTCTCTTCTTTCTGTTATCTTGGGAGTGGTGCTTCTCAGGGTCGGTATCTTTTCGTACTTTTTCGTTATGCTCTTTCCCTCTTCTCCGGGTGCCGTGAGGGCTATCATAGGAGGAGTCTGGTGATGATTTGTCATCCTCTTCCTCCCATGTGTCCTCGGTCTGGGAATCTCTCTGTACCACCACGGATCTTACCCTGTAGGGATCCCTCCTCCGGGGTCTGTCGTCCTCACTTGTATCGATAGTTCTCTTTCCTTCTGTTATTTCATTCCTTCGTCGGCTAGTCCCGGCCTCGAATTTTTCGTCATGCGCCCCCTCTATCTTTTCTAACCGGTCTACTATGGTTTTTAGCAGAGTTCGGTTTTCCTCCCTTTCTTTCCTAAGATTCTCCTCGATCTTTTCCATCCAATCTACTGCTGAGCTCCCTGATGATTGGTGGTTTCCACCTTCCGCCATTATCTTATTACGCGAATTGCTTTTTGTTGAAATCCCCACAGACGGCGCCAACTGTTGACGGTGGATTTTGGTCTCGGGGTAATACGGGAATATCACCTCCGAGAAATCCTCCTTCAACGGTGTGAATTTGTTTGGTTATGGGGGACCAAAGGCAAATTTAGCGAAAAGACAGATAAACACAACAATCGATGAGGAGATTTAATGTGTGGTTCGGTGGAATTGAATCCGACCTACGTCCACGGACAAAAAACAGGATGACACTTTTATTATTCAAACACGCTTCTCAGATCTTTTTGGGTTTACAAGTCAGAGCTTGATGATTCTGATCACTCTTTTTTTTATGATGCCCCTTTACACATACTCTGCCCTCCTATTTATAATAATACAGAAATCAGACTCCTATTTGCATAAGATATCCTAGTTGAACTCAGTCTTCTCCTCTTGTAAGGATTCCTAGTCTAACACTGCCTTCTCTTTTCTTATTCCTTCTTGGATTCTGACTCCATCTCCTTGTGAGAGTAGGATAATTTGTTTATCTTATCCGCAAGAATAGGGTATCGTCATCTTGAGCATATCTCGCCTGTCTGCTCGGTCGTTATGAGGTCGGTCACGATAGTCTTTCATGCTGAGAGTGTTTCTGCCGACTTTATAGTGCTCTGTCACCCGAACCAAAGTGGTCGGTCTTCATCTGTTGTGGTCGGGTCGGCGGAACGTAATTCGACCGGGAGGAGAATTACCTTTTTTACCCCTGTCATGTTCTGTAATAACATAAGTCCCGAAAATACCATCAACAATATTTTCCCTCTCTTTATCAAAAAAAAAAAAAAAAAAAAAAAAAAAAACTTATACTCTAATTTTTTTCCCATAATTTATAAGATAACTTATACTCTCACTCTAATACTATCTATAAACCAGCCTTAATCTTCCACATTTCTCTTTCTTTTTGTTAAGAATCCGAACAGTTAAAAAGAAAATAATGTAAATAGTTGAGAAAATTGTAGTTAATGATTCTCTTTCATTTCGTATGTAAACTAACAAAAAAAATGTCAGCATCATTCATATGAAGTGATGATTTCATATATTCTTTTTCTAATTAAATTTCATGAAACTAGCTGGTAGGCTTCTCCTTGTTTTAATTGTTAAAAGAGCTATCAAACTAGCATGCACAGCTTATTATTATAGGATCATTAATATTTTTAATCTGCTAAAAAATACATTTATTCATTTTCATTTTTTTTAAATATCGAATAGTTGATTGTTGCCTACTTCTATTTACTTGTTAGTTTTTAAATATATTATCACTTGAAATATCAGCTGTAATTGTTTTCGAGGGACAAGTATAATTTATTTTGCAAGTTGAACATACAAACACTAAACAAAGTCTTAATCTTTCACATTTGTGTCTCTTTCTCATCCTTCAAGAATCCTGAAGGTGATTGACAATTAAATAATTAAAAAATATATTAATATTTTGGGTGGATCCCAAATGTATAAAAAAAAATCATAAAAATTTAGAATTCACTATTTACACAGTGAATCTCATGCTTATAAATAGAGGTTTCATTTCATTATTTCTTCATCTCATTCTCAACAAAATCTTCTGTATTTTAAGAGAGAAAATATAGTTTCTTCTTAAGAGTTTGTGAGAGAGTTGTAGTTCTCTTATTCTAAGAGAGTGTGAGATTGTTCACTCATTGTGTTTAGAGAGATGTTGTAAAATTCTTTCCACGATCCCCTAACAGTGGTATCAGCACTTCAGGTTCAGGGTTACTATTCACAGAGACTGTTCACATATACGACATAGTATATTCACGTATACAATATTATTCACGTATATGATACTATTCACATATACAGTATTTTATACAGTACTATTCACGATGAAATAGTAAAAGTCGATTCAAGTGAGAAGCTGATCATCATCGAAATATGGAAGGAAAGTTCGAAATTGAGAAGTTCAAAGGGAGTAACTTCTCCCTATGGAAACTTAAAAAAAAAAAAAAAGCAATCTTGATAAAAGATAATTGTTTGGCGGCAATTGGAGAGAGACCAGATAGAATGACTGATGAAAAATAGAAGGATATGGATGATAACGCTATAGACAATTTGCATCTAGCCTTAGCGGATTCTGTGTTATCTAGTGTTGCATAAAAGATGACTACAAAAGAGATTTGGGATGCACTTACCAAATTATACGAGGTCAAGTCACTACGCAACAAGATCTTCTTGAAGATGGGACTTTACACTTTTCGAATTAGTGAGTCCACATCAATGACAGATCACATCAACAACTTGAATACACTATTTTCCCAACTCACTGTGTTGGATTATAGTATATCAACAAATGAACGTGCGAAGATTCTACTTCAAAAGTCTGCCTGATTCGTATGATCAACTTATCATCAATTTGACAAGTAATATTTTCATTGGTAATCTAGTCTTTGAAGAAGTTGCAGTTGCTGCTCTAGAAGAAGAGTCTAAGCGTAAAAATAAGGAAAATAGATCATCTAGTTCGGAACAAGTAGAAGTATTGGTGACAAGAGGGAGTTCAACGGAACATGGCTCAAGTGGGAGTCAAAATCATGACAGATCGAAATCAAAAAGTCAGAAGAATGTTAAATGCTACAACTGTGGCAAGAAAGAACACGTCAAGAAAGATTGTTAGAATGTGAAGAATGGTGGAGAAAAAGCTCATGTTGCAACAAAATCTCAGGGATATGTTGTAAGTACTTCCGAAGAAGGTGGCGTAGTTTACAGTGAAGTAACAATGATAGAAGAAAACAACTAAGTGATGCATGGTTGGTTGATTATGCAGCAACATGGCACATGACCTGTAGGAGAGAATGATTCTGTCATTATGAACCTTTCTCTAGAGGATCGATCTTTCTAGGCAATGATCATACCTTGAAAATTATTGGGATTGAACCCATCAAATTAAATATGTATAATGGTACTATTCACACTGTACAAGATGTTCGACATGTTGTGGGAATGAAGAAAAATCTTATGTCAGTTGGACAATTAGATGAACTCGAATACAAGACCGTTATTGAAAATGAGGTATTAAAAATGGTGAAATGAGTACTTACAGTCTTGAAAGCTGAAAAGATCTCAGCAAACTTGTATATGCTTTTGGGAGACTCGATTCAGGAAGCAACTGCATCAATAGCATCACTGGATTCTGGAGATGAAGCTTCTATGTTGCGGCAACAGAAACTATACCACATGTCAGAACATAGAGTGAAGATTCTCGTCAATCAAAAACTACTCCAGAGATTATCGTTTTGGAGCATTGTGTTACAAGAAAGCAAAACAGATTAAAATTCAACAAGTCAAGTGCTCGGAGTAAAACCATTTTAAATTTGATCCACTCGGATGTTCGGAAGCACCGGTTCAATCTCTGGGGAAAGCAAAATATTTTGCATAATTTATTGACGATTTTTTCTAGAAGATGTTGGGTGTACCCGATAAAAAACAAGTCAGATGTGATGTCAATTTTCAGAAACTTCAAAGCATAAATTGAAAGTAGTAGAAACTGAACAAAAGAATCAAGTATATAATGGCAGATAATGGAGGAGAATATTACAACAAGAATTTGCTGCATATTGTCAGCAAAAAGGCATCAAAAGGAAAACTACTACACCATACACTCCTCACCAAAATGGGGTGGCAGAAAAGATGAATAAAACGCTGCTGGAAAGAGTAAGAGTTACGCTCAGAACAGCTAGTCTACCAAAATGCTTTTAGGCAGAAGCAGTTCATACAACATGCTATGTTGTAAATAGATCTTCATTAATTGCCAATGATTTGAAGACACCGTTGGAGATATGGAGCGGAAAGCCAGCTGCTAACTCATCTCTTCAAATTTTTATTGTCATGTATAAGTGATGTACAACGCTCAAGAAAGAACAAAGATAGATCCAAAATCTAGAAATATATTTTCTTAGGTTATGCTGATGAAGTAAAGAGGTATCGCTTGTGGGATCCTACTACCCACAAGATCATTATCAAAAGAGATGTGATATTTGCAGAAGATCAGCCGCAGAAAGAAGGAAATGATAACATTTCAAAAGAAAGTACAAAGACTACAACAGTACTGGTGGAAAATAATCCAGAACAAGAAAATTCAAATTCTTCTGAAGCAGCACCAAAGCATGAGATACAAGAACTAGTCGATTTTGAAGCTTCTGAAGTCCGTCGATCAACTCAAGAGAGAAGACCTCTAGGTTGACACTTAGAGTATGATACGGAGAGTAACATTGCATACTGTCTTCTAACTGAGAATAGATAGCCATCAGCTTTTCATGAAGCTACAAAATATGTAAATGCATCTTTGTGGATATCAGCAATGCAAGAATAAATAGAAGCTTTGCACAGAAATAATACATGAGATCTAGTACCATTACCACATGGAAGAAAAACATTGGTAATAATTGTGTCTTGAAGATCAAGCGAGCTATCAATGATCAAATGGAACGGTATCGTGCATGATTGGTGGTGAAATGATATGCTCAGAAAGAATGGATTAATTTCAACGAGATATTTTCTCCGGTGGTTCCACTTATAACAGTCAGAGTAGTCCTGACCATGTATGCTACTTTTGACCTACATCTTGAAAGTTGGATGTGAAAACTATATTTCTTCATGGAGAACTTGAAGAATAAATTTATATGCTCCAACCAAAAGGTTTTGCTTAAATAAACAATGAGAACTTGGTTTGCAGTTTGAACAAATTTTTATATGGTCTCAAACAGGCGCCGAGATATTAGTATTATAGATTCGATTCCTTCATTATTTACCTTGGGTACAATAGACTCAGTTCAGACCATTGTACATATTACAAGATGTTTGGAAATAATGACTTTATTATTTTATGGTTGTATGTGGACGATATGTTAGTAGCAGACTCTAACAAAGATCGAGTCCAAGAATTAAAGGCACAGTTAGCTAGGGAGTTTGACATGAATGATCTGGGACCAACAAACAAGATTCTAGGGATGAAAATACACCGAGACAGAAGTAACAGGAAGATTTGACTTTTTCAGAAAAATTACTTAAAGAAAATCTTAAGGCGGTTTGACATGGAAGATTGTAAGCCAATTTCTAACTTCCTATTAATTTCAAGTTATCCTCTTATGTGTCACCATCTCTCATGGACTGCTCGTTCTTCAGTTTGTAGCAATCCCTCTTCATATGGTCTTTCTTCTTACGGTGGAAATATTATATTTCCCTCGTTCTTGATTTTCTCTGGTTCTTGTCTGATTTACCTGGGCCTCAGCTTTTACTCTTCCCTCTTCTGGTGTTCTTCTCCGTCACTAGAGCTTCTGAGGTTGAGGCTGATGCTGACTCCTGCATTCTCGTCCTCTTTTCTTCCTCGAAGATTCTGGTTTTCGCCATCTCCATAGTGACTTTCCCATCTGCGGCTGAATTTATTACCGTAGATCTGAACATTTCCCATGATTCTGGTAATGTATTAAGGAGTATTAAGTCATTTACCTCATCACCGAAATCTATGTGACAAGAAACCCACTTGGATTCGAAATCCAAGCAAACCCCAAGCAACAGACAGAACCCCAAGAACCGCGAATTTGATTTTGTAGAAACAAAACCCTTCCAAGGCCACAAAGAAGACCCACAAAGAACTTTCCCTTGAGAACCTTTAAGATGAATCCTTGTAGTGTTTTGCTAGCAATTGAGATGCCACTAAGTTTGCCAAAACTTAGATAAGTCGATTCAAACTTGAAAAGGGGAATCACTCCCTTACAAGAATTCGGCCATAGCCAAAGCTTTAAGCTTTTGTGTTTTATAAATTTCGTTGATTGTTTTCCAAATGAAAAAGAAAGAAAGCTTAAATAGTGATACAAAAGAAACCCTAAAGGCATAAAGACAACAATGCCCCTAAATACGAAATTATAAAAATACCAAGTCTTTAAGTTTTCAAATGCCTAGGAAGCTTTATTCTAAAATGATTTGGGCTAATTGAAATGGCTTTGGGCCCTTTCCATCGAAGCCCACATGCTTCTCTATTTGTTTGTTGCAGTCGGCCATAAAACTCTGAACTAATCCCGCCATTGCTTCTCTGAGTCTTTTAGTCCAATACCTCGTAATTGGCCCTTCTGGTACTTGTAATGGGTCTTTTGCTTTGTTGTCGGTCTGGATCATGTCATCCCCTCCCTCTTGAAAATGATTCGACATCGAATCTGTACCTGCATCAAAATGAGTTAAGTCAAAAACATTAAATGTAGCAGACACATTATACTTACCTTGTAAATCCAGCTTGTATACATTGTCATTAAGCCGTCCCAAGACTTGAAATGGACCATCCCCTCTCGGTTGTAGCTTAGATTTAAGTTGTTCAGGAAATCTCTCCTTGCGCATGTGTACCCAAACCCAATCTACGGGCTGAAATACCACACGCTTTCTTCCCTTATTAGCATGAGAAGCATATTGCTCATTCTTTCGTTGTATTTGCTCTCTTGCTTTCTCATGTATATGATTCACCAAATCAGCTTTCCTTTTTCCATCTAGCCCCGCATGCTCATCAACAGGCAAAGGTAACATATCTAATGGAGTTAATGGCTGAAAACCATAAACAATTTCAAATGGTGAGTAAGATGTAGAGGAATGAATACTACGATTATATGCAAATTCAACAAAAGGTAAACAATCCTCCCAGGTTTTTAAGTTCTTATTGATAATAGTACGCAATAACTGAGTCAAAGTCCTATTAACAACCTCGGTCTGACAATCAGTTTGGGGGTGGCAAGTAGTAATAAATACAAAAGTTTAGTTCCCAACTTACCCCATAAAACTTTCCAAAAGTGACTAAGGAATTTGACATCACGATCTGAAACTATACTCCGTGGAATCCCATGGAGTCGTACTACTTTTCTAAAGAACAAGTCAGCAATGTTAGTGGCATCATCAGTTTTATGACATGCTATAAAGTGTGTCATCTTACTGAACCTATCAACCACTACAAAGATGGAATCTCTACCTTTCTTAGTCCTAGGTAACCCAAGATAAAGTCCATCGATACATCTACCCATGGTTCACTAGGTATAGGCAATGGTGTATACAACCCATGATGCATAACCTTAGATTTAGCATGTTTACAAGTTAAGCATTTAGCACACAAACGTTCAATATCTCTTCGCATTTTAGGTCAATAAAAATGTTCACTCAATACCCCTAAGTTTTTGGCAATGCCAAAGTGCCCCATTAAACCTCCCTCATGTGCTTCCCTCACTAACAACTCACGCATACTACAAACTGGAATGCATAATCTATTCTCCCTAAACAGAAACCCATCATGTTGGTAGAATTTACTAAAAACAGACTTTTCACATGCAGCATAGATAGTACTAAAGTCAATATCACTAGCATAAAGTTCTTCAATAAATTCAAACCCAAGCATTCTTGCATTCAATGAAGTAAGTAAAGCATACATTCGCGATAGTGCATCGGCGACAATGTTTTCCTTACCTTGTTTGTAGCGGATTACATATGGAAATGTCTCAACAAACTCTAACCATTTTGCATGTCGTTTGTTCAGCTTACCTTGGCCCTTCAGATGCTTCAATGATTCATGATCTGTATGGATCATAAACTCTTGAGGCCACAAATAATGCTGCCAAGTCTCAAGGGCTCGCACTAGCGCATACAACTCCTTGTCATATGTGGGGTACCTCAAAACTGCTTCATTCAGCTTCTCACTAAAGTAAGCTATTGGTCGCTTTTCTTGCATAAGAACCGCTCCAATGCCTATCATGGATGTGTCACACTCAATCTCAAATGCCTTCTCAAAGTTGGGTAGTGCCAAGACTGGTGCACTGCAGAACTTCATTTTCAGATCCTGGAATGCACGCTTCTGCTCTTCACCCCATTTGAAGCCAACAGTCTTCTTCACTACTTCAGTCAATGGTGCTGCAATACTACTGAAGTCTTTAACAAATCTACGGTATAAGCTTGCTAATCCATGGAAGCTTCTGACTTCTGTCACTGTTGTTGGTGTTGGCCAATCCTGAATTGCCTTCACCTTTTCTAAATCTACCTCGATGCCATCTGCACTCACAACAAATCCAAGGAAAACAATTCTATCCATATAAAAAGTGCACTTATCAAAGTTAGCATACATTTTTTCTTGCCTTAACACATCAAGAACATGCTTCAAATGCATAACATGCCCATCTACTGTTTTACTGTAAACTAAGATGTCATCAAAATAAACCACAACAAACTTACCTAAAATGCACGCATAACATGATTCATCAATCTCATAAATGTGCTAGGTGCGTTTGAAAGACCAAATGGCATAACTAACCATTCATACAAGCCATACTTAGTCTTAAATGCAGTTTTCCACTCATCTCATTCTCTCATGCGAATTTGATGGTATCCACTCTTTAAATCAATCTTACTAAAAATTTTGGAACCATGCAATTCATCCAACATGTCATCTGGTCTAGGAATTGGGTGACGATACTTTACCGTAATATTGTTGATAGCTCGACAATCAACGCATATACGCCACGTCCCATCTTTCTTAGGAACTAGATGCACTGGTACTGCACAAGAACTCATGTTTTCCCTTACATATTCGTTGTCCATCAACTCCCGTACTTGCCTTTGTAGCTCCTTTGTCTCCTCAGGATTGCTCCTATAAGCCGGTCTGTTAGGAATGACTGCTCCAGGTATGAAGTTTATCTGGTGCTCAATACCTCTAATGGGTGGAAGCCCACTAGGTATGTCCTCTGTCAGTACGTCACTGTAATCCTGCAAAAGAGATGAAATAGACACAGGAAGCAAATGGTCAGAGTTAGTAAAATAAATATGAGGCTCCTTATAGACTAACAATAGCATGAGCTTGCTAGCTTTGAATGTTTTCCTCGCTTCACCTTCACCCATGTAGAAACTCTTTTTAACTCTCCTTTTTGTTTCCCCCTCACGTTCACTCACACTCCCTTTGGGAACTCCCACGGCCTTGGCCTTATTTTTCTCACCAGATACACCACTCTCACTAGTCTCACCCAAGGTGGTGTTTCCCTTCGCTCTCTCTTTGTCACGTTCAAGTTACAACTTAACCTGATCTTTATGGACTTGTGCAGGTGTAAGTGGGTATAATATAATGGGTTTTCCCTTATGCTAAAA
>SKCR01002691.1:0-27079 GCA_019454045.1 Zanthoxylum bungeanum
TTCAAAACTTAAAAACCGAAGCTTAAAATCCGACGCCCTTTGGGTAAGATTTTTAATAATAATCGAAAACAGCTCCTTTAAGACAAAGCAAATTCTTTTTTGAGCAGGATAAAGCCCACCCTCTTTTCGACTACCTTTTGTCTCTTCGCCCTCACAAGCACTTACCAGAAAAAAGAAAAAGAAAAATAAAAGAAGCAAAGTTGATTTTTGCATGTAGATGCTCTCATAACTCGGTGACACAACTCACTCAAGACTCGGCCGAGTCAAACTCATGGCGAACAACCCCAACGAGGCCTCGACCGACGATTTCCTCGAGCAAATCCTCGGAATTCCTAATTTCGTCGGTTATTCCGAGTCCGGCTTGACGACTAGCGATGGAAGCTTGGCGGAAGGCTCGCCGATGATGCTGCAGCTCAGCTCCGGCGACGGCTCTGGCCACATCTCGGCTCTCGGAGGTGGAGTAAGCAGTGGGTTTCACGGACAGATGTTTCCGTTAGGGTTGAGCTTGGAGCAAGGTAAAGGAGGGTTTTTGAAGTCTGAAGAAGCCTCTGGAAGCGGAAGGCGGTTTCCTGAAGAACATAATACTGTCAAAAATGTAAGATTAAGGTTTTTTTATTTTAATAATCATATAAACGTATTAGAAATTGCTTATATTTGTTTGTTTGAAGCTTAGTTGTCTTGATTAGTGTAGTAATTTGTTTTTCTTTTCGAGTTATAAATATATAGTGATTAATTCACTGGTTATATTATCATTTTCTTTTGGGCATTGTTTAAATCTTGGATGAATCTTTCGTGTTATGCAAGTAGATTAGTAGTGGTATATTTGTTTATATGTTTTTTTTTTTAATTTGTATTATTATTGTTTTTATTATTTTGCTTTTGGATTGTTAATTATGTTTTATCTAATAGCTAAGAAGAGGAAATAAAATAAATAAGAGAGAGAACATAACAGCTTGGACTTGCAATAGGCTCTGTTTGAGTTTATTGTTGTGCGATTTGAAGGTTTCTATCTAACAAGGAAAACAATACAATAAGGTACAAATAGATTACTCGAGAAATTGTCCTTAACGGGGAGGGAACAACTATGAAACAACTGAATTTATTGGTTTTTAACACTGGGTGGAACTGGCTGTTTATTTATTTATTTTTTTGATTTTTTAGTAAGCACAAATAGTAGCAAAGAATTTTACTTTTAATGTAGAGATAGGACTTTGCTGATGGAAACTGGGTGATTCTAATTTGATATTCTTATTTCCCAGTAGATAGCCATTTTAATTTTTAAATGGCTCTTTCATCATGTTTGTTAATAATGAAAGTGAAAATAGTATATATGAAAAGTAGGGTACTTTAGAGTATAAAATTCTAAATAAAAGAATGATTAGGAGTCCATAAACACTTGAAGAGTCTTTGAGGTTTCTGCTATTCTTTCATGAAATACGCCAAAATTTTTTAATGCAAAATTATAATTTGGTGGGAATAAAAAGGTGATGTCCTTTATCTCAATTTGGCAGGGAGAGATATTAACTTTTCCTTTTTAACAAGTTTTTTGTTTCCATGAGCATCATAAGTATTACTTCTGTCTGATATGTTATCAAGTTTCTAGTTTTTAATAAATTATAATAATCTCATCTAGCTTCTTATCTCTTCTAAATTATATAGATGAGATTATTGTTATAACTATATAGATGTCATCAATGTGATACTCTAAAGTCTGCATCTTGCGTTGCACCTTCCTTTCCTTGCATATTGTGAGATTATTTACCATACTTATGCAGGTTTTTCATGGTCAACCACTGCCCTCACCTGTTCCTTCAGCTCCATATCCACCAGCAATGCGCCCTAGGATGCGGGCTAGGAGAGGACAGGCCACAGATCCGCACAGCATTGCTGAACGGGTAAGTCTTCTGTAATATACCAACTTAACTATAAAATACTCGCATAACAGTGGTTGTCAATTTGTGATACTGTAAATGGTTGAATGCATAATGACTATGGAGATAGGAATATGGTTTGGTAGATTAATGCCTTGCCATGAGTAAATTATACAGTTGAGTCAGTTTCTAATCTGATGGATCAAATGACATCGGCTTTCATGCTTCCAAGATCATTTGAACATTCTATTCGTGCACATGCATGTCATGTCAGTTGTCACTATGACCGATGCCAAGGGTTTTGCTGGACTGAAAATAGCCTGCAAGATTTCAATATTTGCTGCAATAATTCATTTTCCCGAGTAACTATTCATCTTCCTTGAGAAATTAAATAAAAGGCCATTGGTATAAACTATAAAGCCTGGGAATGTATAAACACCTAAGTTTCGTGCTTGATCGGAGTTGTTTATGAAGTTTTTAGTCGTAATGTTGTAAGTTGTAACATCTCATTTTTAATATTACACACTTTGTAGTCCTATTTTGACATCTACAGTCACAAAAAATTTCTGTTTCTGATTCAGCTGCGAAGAGAAAGAATAGCCGAAAGAATCAGGGCACTGCAGGAACTAGTTCCTAGTGTCAACAAGGTAAGGATATCTTCTTTCTATATGGTTCATAATGCACTTGCAAAATGGGCCTTTTGTTTTCCTATTTTCTTTGGCACAAGGAATTCTGCATTTTGTATTTGCTTCTCATGTTGGATTTTTATGCTGTTGAAGCATGATCCGTGAAATTTGTGAAAATGAAAAAGGAGCAAATAAATGATTAGTGTCAGAGGTTAAATCAGCTATTCGGTGGTTCACATTTGTTTGGTCAGTGATATAAAGTTGTTCACATTGGTGAAGAGTGCATATTTCTCACCCTAAGCTATTTTACAAATTGCCCACTTCCTGACCTTAAAACTGGGTTTGACTACTGTTGCGTCCTTCAAGCAACTGGTTACATATGTTGTTTTTTTAGAACAATTAGTTAGTTGCGTCCAATAAATGGCATTTAATTCTCGTTTTCCTTCATGCACAAATTGCATATAATTGTGTACAAAATGTGGAAAATGTAAGCTGTTTTGTAACGGCATGTTTTCCATTTCATACTTTTTTTTACTTCACCCAGGTCGATTTGCTTGACCTGATACGGAATCAAATGCTTATTTTGTTGGGTTTAAACAAATAACGTCCAGTAATAGATGAAGAGTTATTATAGACACTAATAATAATATCAATTAACTAGTCTTTTTAATGTTGGATGCCACATGCTCTCAATTTTAAACTGTTGACTTAAAAGTTAATCATAATTGTTTGCCCTGCCAGAAAACCAGTTAATTTGTGATAGGTTTATTGGGTGTCGTGAGAAAGTCTTGTCACCACTGCTTGTTCTGTTTAATACTAACATATGTTTTCATTTGTGTAGACTGATCGAGCAGCCATGCTTGATGAAATTGTGGATTATGTGAAGTTTCTGAGGCTCCAAGTTAAGGTGAAATAATCCCGTTTTCCTTTTAGGTTTGGTAGTTCATGAACATATCCGTATTATTTCAATGGACTAGCATCTTCCCCTTTTTTTCTGGCAACAATTTGTATTGTAGTATTTTGGTTTTGAAATCTTCTAATTTCCTGATCAATGTCACATTTACCAGGAGTCTGACTTCCATCCAATTGCAAGCTAATTTATTCTTGAGGTCTTGTTTTGCATCAAATATAATTATTTCCATTCGTTTTTTCCTTGATACATATTTGGGTTATCTCGTGTTTAAATTTTAAATCATTGATGTTGGGCGCATTATGTTAGCCATCACAATTATATTATTGCTCCCTTAAATAGGTTCAATCATTGAGATTAGAATATCTCTATGCTATGTGTGGCATTATGAAGTCGTGTCCCTCGAAAGATGAAAATAACAGTGATAGACTAGCCCATCTGTTATAGTTACGCGTGTCGTCTTCACGAGGAAATTGGATAAATGTGAACAGCAATGATCTTTTTGCTTTATATTCCTCTTGTTAATATTTTATCCATCAATATGACAGGTTTTGAGCATGAGTAGATTGGGCGGAGCTGGCGCTGTGGCTCCACTTGTAACAGACATCCCACTATCATCAGTCGAGGTATTAATAATTTATTTCATTACTTGTATATACAAATTAGTCAGTCAAGCTTTCCTTTTGAACCTCAGGATGAATCTGGCGGTGAAGGGGGAAGAAACCAACCAGCATGGGAGAAATGGTCAAATGACGGCACAGAGAGACAGGTAGCTAAGCTTATGGGAGAAAATGTTGGAGCTGCCATGCAGTTTCTGCAATCAAAGGCGCTATGCATAATGCCAATCTCACTGGCCACGGCAATTTACCATTCGCAGTCTCCAGAATCCTCTAATGTTGTGAAGCCCGAGATTAATCCTCCTCCGTAAACCTTACAGAAGTGTACTCATCCCATGGTCCCATTCCATAGCTGACTAAGAGTCCCACAGTTCTAACCCCAGAAAAGAAGCTGTTGGATATGCTTCATATTGCAATCAAAGTCAGATGCCATAGCTCTTGATTTTTTGTGCCTTTATTCTAGAGCTTTTGTCAAACAGGGTTTGATGTCAATGGCTAAAAAAATACAAGCAGGTGGGGGTAGGTAGAATTGTTGTAGCTGCTGCTCTTAATTTTTGGTAGTGGATTGTAGGACCTACAAAAAGTGGGAGATAATAAATATTTATATATATATATATATATATATATATGTATGTATGTATATAAATAAAAATAAATTATTTGTTTTAGTGTGTTACAAAAGATGTAGATAATGGATGGATAATGGTTGGTAGTTTGAAAATGGTGCTGAGTGTTTCAGTCCAACATAAAATGAATGAATGGACATAGTTCTTTGCTTGCTTTGTTTCTGAGGAGTGGGTTGTGTTTCAAAAATTAATTTATTTCATTATTTTTTTCAATTTTCTCTATCATTATTGGAGAGAGGGTGATGCTGATGGCTATGACTGGATGGATGATCATGTTTACATATATGAATCAATCCAAATTATCCAAAACAAAAGTGGCAGCACATGAAAGTAAGTCATAACTAGCAGATTAAAAAAAATTTTGATGAGTTGAATCAATTCAAACAAGAGTATACAATTACAACCTACACAAGCTTGAAAAGATCCAAGCTTCGCATTATTGAAGAAGACCATGTACACAAACTTTAGCAGGCATCAAGATCCCGGCATGGAGGAGGATTTGGTTCACTTAGCAAACTCGTATTCCCTCCTTCTGGTCCACACTTGATGCGCTGTGGATTTTGCGTGCCAGGCTGAAAATAAGAAAAGAATTTAAATAACATAGCAATAGCATCACTAGCCAAACAAATGAACTTTAAATATTTTCCACCCAATTTCCTTACCGGTGGCTTCTCCCCCTTCCTTAACATCTCAACTATCCCAACGACTCGTTTTGGAGTGACATCTTCCTGCATTTACATAAAAAGATCATCAGAAAATTCCAAAACATCATATTACTTGTGTCATTTAATAACTTCATAATCAAGATCGAAGATATCATCATCAAGGACTCACATAATAATTGTACGTATATCCTTCGGATCCATTGGAGTAATCAGCCACTGTAATCATAGGAGCATTTACACAACATCCCTACAGAAAAACATATTATATCAGATATATTATGCACTACTCAACTAAAATGAATTAGTCCAATTATGCAATGAATGGTGATTCGAGATTTCATGAGAAGATAATTATAGCAAGAAAAATAGATAAAATATATAAAACTTTAAGAAAGCAGGTTATGCCAGCATGTCCAAGCAAGAGCAGTGCCAATTGCACACTAGCGAAAGAAGCAGTTTCAGATCAGTAAATTCGTTTACCATGCATTCCATTTCTCCAACAGAGAACAACCCATCCTTTGTTACTTCTGCACATCACAAATAATACAGTTCACAAGCTATTTTAAATTCTGATAGTCGGATATGGGAGCAGTCTGAGGTGATTGTTATCGAGAGAAGACATCAAAAGAACATCATAAAACCCACCATTGCGCTTCACACCCAAGTGTTTCAGCAACGCATCTTCAATTTCTCGTGAACCACGTATCATACAAGGTGTTGTCCCACAAACCAGTAAGTGGTACTTGCCCACCTGAAAACCAATTGGATATATTCATTCAGATGAGCTGAAACTTGAATGAAGCAAAATTGGTTGATGGAAAGGCAATATAATATAAATAAAGGTCTATTTTCACCTTTGTTCGGTTGAACATTGAATAAAATGTTGCAACCTCATATACACGGATAGGAGCAACCTCTATAACTTTAGCCACCTGTACCATTAATGATAATACATGTTCAATAAAAAATCTTTCACAGCCTATGAATAATCTATGGGAATTTAATTCAGGTTCCAAAGAGTTAATTGATTTAGAAGAGGCAAACATCATATAGGATATAGAAAAACACCTGCAATCATCTTCATAAACTATTTAATTTCATTGCACAATAATACTATTTAGATGCTGTCAGATGAGGTGGCACTTTCTATATTAACCATCAACGGTCCAGATATTGTTAAAACTAATTGATCTGCAAAACTATCCCTCCAACCTAATTGGACATAGAAGAAGCATTATGTATAGATGAGATGAATGTAAAATTTAAAACAATTAAGTGTATGAACCCCAAACTTTACTGAAATCTTAAAGACTTAAACAAGAGATAAATTTAGATGATATCAGAGGCAGTGGCAATTCCTAAACTAACCACCAAAGGGTACAGATATTGTTAAAATTGATCTGCATAACCATCCAACCAACCTAATTGGACAGGGAAGGAGCTTCATGTATAGATGAGTTTAATGTAAAAATTATACAATTAAGTGTTTGAACAAATAAAATCTTAAGCTAAACAGTCTAAGATCATAAATCTGTATCGTTTGGGATATAACTTTACATTATTTTTACAAGTCATAGATTATATACATTATACAATCATGTCGAGTGTACGAGCGAATGCAACATAGAGTGTAAAGGTTTTACAGTTTTTAATATGTTTTTTCATGTCTCAATATGTAGTTCAGAATGTTACCAGCATAATTACTGTATTCTGAAGTGACTTATATGCTAATATTCATTTTATGTTATTACTTATTAGCTAGCCCCGAGAAAAATTGTTTTAAATAAGATCTCAAGTAATTTGACCAGCCTCTAAAATTTTACATAGTGAAAAGTGATCATTATCCTTTTTTAAAACTTAATAAAAGTCTATCTTCAGATCATTTATCAGCAGTAATTTAACCGACTGCACTAAGAAGTTTCTGACAATGAAATTCTTTCTCTGCCAATTAGCATTATGCTCAACACACAATAATTCATGAGGATTGAGGGTATTTTTTGCATTATGCTTAACATTTACATGTGCATACACATAAAATATGACACGAGAACTTCCATCCATTTTCATACAACATACCGCATTCATTGCCGAAACAGGTAGCCATCCTCCATGCTGCTGCTGTGCAAGATCTAGCAGAGGAATAACTGCAGATTGCTTGTAATTGGAAGGATAATGAGATAATATCTCCTTAACCTATACATGCATGAGTTAAGACTTTAGAACATTGAAGAAAAAGATTCTTCCATGTTTCTAAGTAAAATAAACTAAACTTTGGCCATATAAACTACAGGCAACTATGATAGATTTCGAGATCTATGAGAAAAGCATCCTAATTGCTAAAGCCAACATGAAGAATGCAAGAAGTTATCTTTACAGCAACGGAGGTAAACCAACAAGAATTCAGGTTTTTACACCATTCTCTAAAAAAAGGGCCTAGGCACTAGGTGGTACCTGCCCATTCCGATTATGCATAAAAAAGGTTGTTAGGCGGCGTTAGGCGATTAGGCAGTTTTAGGTGGTCAGGTGAGTCTAGACGGCTTCCTAAGCGGTTCTAGGCAAGCATGTACAATTTTTCCCCAAATTTATTTATTTTTTCTAATTTTTTGAATGAAAAATAAAACCCCTAGCGCCGCCTTGCATGTCTTTCTAGACAACCGCCTACAAGACCTAGGCACTAGGTGCTCCCCCACCATACGCTTGCCGCTTAGCATTTTTTAGAACATTGGTTTTTTATCATTGATTTTTTTCCCATAGGATGTACAAGGCTAAACGATAGTAAATTTTACACACAAATTCTTTATTTACAATCCCCACCAGCTGATTACAAAACTAGTTTCCAATAACATAACATACAAGAGAAAGAACTTCTGACTGAATTAGAAAGCAACTCTTATAATTCTCTTGGTCTGCCTGTAAAGAACTAGTTTGAAATATACTCATAGTCTAACACATTGATTCTACTCAATTCAAATTCTATGATTTAGAACGCCCAATGCAAATTCAAACTCCATAATCTCATAAAACAATAAAATTTTGTAGACAGTTTAATGAACCTTACTACTCTATGCAATGAATATTTCTCTTACTTCTTTCCACTAAGCTACGGAGATTGATGTAGCAAGAATATCTCAAAACATTTTCTTTTTTTCATACAATTACCAAATGTCAAGTATGGCACGGGCAAACAACTTTATCTTGGCATGAGCTAGTTCATAATAAATCAAGCCAAATTTGAAAATCCCCAGTATTTGACTTGGCACAACATGTTTTCACCCCTAGGAATGAAATGCTAATATTCTAGATGAAAATGGACTTCAAACTTTGACAAATTAAATTTCTTTTCTGTAATTTGTTAGCTGGACAAGTGCATTATATATTAATCCAACAAAATTACAAATTCTTCATTTCTTCATGTTCTATGAGTTTCCTATATTTGGGGCCAAGTCACAAAGTATTTAAAAAAAAGTTGTAACCGGCACAAGTCCTGATGTACACGGCCTTACCATTGTTTTTTTAAAACCTGTGACCAAACAGATAGTTAACACTTGACCTCAATCACAAATTATTATATAACAAAATAATAAGAAAACAGATTTGTGGAAAATTAAAAGCTTTTCAATCTATTATTACTGCGAATACTGATCATTTATCTTTCTTAAACAGCATGAAATGAAAGAACTTTAAGCAAGTCTCAATAATGTTCAATTTCACAACTAAACCTGTAGACTCGAACATTCAATAACAATATAACTGACCTTGTCTTTGTTTGCATCAGAGTACTCCCATGGAAGGTCCGGATTGTTATCTGGAGAATCAATGTGCTTCACGACCCAAAAAAAAAAAAAAAAGAAACAAAAAAAAAGAAGTGAATCATTTTATCTGCAATCAAAGAGTCAATTATTAAACACTCACATAGTTCAAGGCAGTAGAGAAGGATCGAGACGCCTGCAAAGCAAATTTCGCAGATTCAAAAAAAAATTGTAAAAGAATTAAATCGACAAGAAAAAAATTGGAGAAAAAACGGGAGCTAAACCTGAGGAGATGGACGGAAAGCTTGACGGATCTCGAGAAGACGCTTGGCCGCGAGACGAGGTAGCATTTTCGACGACTTCACTGCTCTGCAGATTTGGTGAATCGAATTTCTCGGGTGCGTACTGCGCACTGGGCGTATTTTTGCTCGCGGTTCCGTTTGTCAAATTGAAATTGGGCTCAACTAAAATGGGCCAATTCAAATCGGGTCACAAGCGAGTAAGCGTGTAGCCAATTGGTATTTGCACTTTAATCTCTCATAGTATAATTCATTCTTAAAATTTAAATTGAATTAGTAAATCAAAGACAAATAAACCATAATATTTCATCACGTCCCGTAATTTACAAGGATTAGTTCGCCTAGTCCCTGCTGAATAGGGGTGAACACAATTTCGGGTCAAACCGCAAACCGCATCGAACCGCATCGAACCGAACTGAACCGCGCGGTTTGAAAAAATATTAAAAATGATTTTAAACCGCACTGAATCGAACCGCAAATTTCGGGTCGGTGTGCGGTTTTGACCCATGTTAAACCGCAAACCGCAAATTTTGACTCGAACCGCCTAAACCGCCGACCCGCGTTCAAATTAAATATTATTTTATATTTTTTTTCTTCTTTAACTATGAAAATTAAGATATTTAATGATCATATAACAATATGTAATGAATAAATGAAAATTATGTAATTTTTTCTTCAATTATAATGTGAAAACACACAAAATTTTCTTTAAAAATTTATAATCCAAACCGCCGACCTGAACCGCCCAAACCGTTAAACCGCCAACCCGAACCGCTGCGGTTTTCCTTATCAAATTTGCGGTTTCATTTTCTAATTTCCCAAACCGCCAACCCTCGCGGTTTGAAGTAAAAAACGAAAAAACCGCCCCGAACCGCACCGCGAACACCCCTACTGCCGAATATGTAATATCAACATCAACCCATGTACAACAAATTGCAATAAATAGAAATGATATCGGCTCTGATACAAATTATTACAAACCAAAGTTATGCCAAATACAGCCCTGAAATTTGTGTTAATTAAAGGAAACACCTCTATCTCATCTAACGAAAAAACTATACTTCAAATGATAATTGTAGAAAGATTTATGCTCTCCATAAAAAGCACCATTTTCGTTGGTAAGGATTAAAAATAAATAAATAAATAAATAAAATAAAGAGTGATTTTATAACTTGATGGACACTGAAGCCCAAAGCCTAGATAAGTACTGGCCCAAGTCCAATCACGTTTTCAAGAATCTGAAGTTGTTCCATTTTTAAGAGGGGGTATATCATGTGCCGGGTGTATATGTCTTCTCTCTCACAGCAGGCGGGCCCCACACGGCACATAATATAATTTTCGCATTTTTACAGCTTCGCGCGTATACATAAAATGGCGGCATCAGACCAATCATCCTCGTCTTTTCGTTTACAAGAAAATTCTGTTGACAGCTGTTTTTCTGGTAAACTAAGAAAATCATTTTTATAATAAATTTTTCTCGAATAGTAAATTTATTTGATTAGTGAGAATCGCACGAATTTAGCAAGCAGATAGGATAAACATAAAATTTACGTGGTTCGGCTGATAGTAACTCATATCTACGTTAATGTGAGAAATGAAGATATTTTATTATTGTTCGGGGTCAAGAACGACTGGTTCTATAAATGAGGGGATGAACTAGTATGGTAATAAGAAATCTTTCTCAAGCGGTCCGTATATGACAATCTATTTTCTCTTTTTATCTCTAGTTTGTAAGCTCTAAATCTTTACAATTAATGAAATGTAAAAATTACTAAATCTTGAAATTGTGACTTCAACCCCCTTTATATAGACTTTAAAATAAATTATTTCATCAACCATGATGTTAGCCGACATCAATAAGTCATCATTATAGTTACTGCAAGCCTCAATCACCCATAATCCAACCAATCAGATTAGCTCATTCATATGTTATTGTACCATCTTATGGCGGTCTATGGCGACTCTGCTCTGCCACTGCACCGACCTATGACGGCTGACAGGGCCTATAACCACTGTGGACCGTTGTTTTCATTATGTCATCATTAGCCTTCTGGAATCACATCTTCCAAAGTATGGCATACGTCATACGACTTCAATACCGATCGGCCTGTGATCTCATCTCTGTTCCTCGGGTTAGCCTATCAATGCAGATGATACTTATTAAATCTCCTTTTAACTCTTTTAACCAGATTGAGTTGACATATAGAAAGACCTCATCGGGTCGAGCTCTACAAATTTTCAGGAAAGCTCAAATCACACACCCTTTATGTGGTCGGGTCGGTATCGGTACTACTTACCTCACCCTCAAGACGTTCTGTTTTCGAGATAAAGGTCGACCCACTATCTTCGGGTTGTGGCCTTTTGAGAATTCTATATCACCTCAGTTTTCCATCGGGATGGGCTGCTCTGCTTGCTGCCAAAAAACCATTTTCTGACGATTGCCTTTTCTTTCATCGCCATTCAGCAAGATGCTCATATGGTTCTGAAACGTCCATTGGAATATGTAGAGGTATAATAGTATTCCTTAAATGTCCATCATATCCATCAAACCCTTTTTTTATATCGTCTTTCTAATATGCCAAGTGTCACATATTCATGACCTGCCCTCTAAAAGTTGGACAACTGAGATTAATAACCTGGTTCTGACAATTATGTGCATTCTTGAAATTACCAACCTGCATCTAGTTTTTATAAACTTTATTTATGATTGTTGAATTTGCTTTATTGGTTTACAAAAGCCCAAAATTTCCAGATTTCAAGCACAAGGATATTGTAGAAGCTTTGTGAGTAGAAGGCAAGTACAATCCATCCTGGGTTAAATCCCAATTGGCAGTAATTTATACAAGAACGGGTTCACTTCATGATGATGATTCCAAGACATGAGCAAGTTTTATGGCTGCTGATGATTTCATGTCATTCTGATAGCTCATAATCTTCAATTGCTCAATTCAGAAGAAATTAGAAACAACATTAGTACATGAAAGTATTTTTACAATTGTCTGAACATGGTTTTGTTTGTATAGTTTATAGTTTGAAACTTACATCATTTGCAAACTATATAGCTTATTTGACTGACTATGGGTGCCTTTCCTGGGTTTTGATAAACTTGAGGCATGTCCACTGATGAGCGGTTATATCTATATTGAACGCTCATTTATCTTGCATTTTGTAAGTTAATTCGAACTTTATGAGCATTTTGATGTATTTTGAGTATGTTTTCTAGGTTCGGATCATAATAAGACTAAGTCGGAATTATCGAGGGAAAAATCAGCAAAATCGGAGCGAGAACGGGCCGTCTTATGTGAGTCAGTGTGTGCATCATGATGCAATCTTATGTGTCGCGACAAAAGTCTATGCACGTCGTGACACCGCACAGAAGCATCCCGCATCGTGACACATGTCCATGCGTGTTGCACAACGCGACTCTTATTCATAATGTGGGAAGAATTTCAATTTCTTAAGAAGGAAAACTCTTATAAGCATTTATATAATAAAAAATTCGTCTTAACTCTAAAAGAAATGCTATTTTTGGAGACCGAAAAGTAAAGAAAAATACCTAGAGTAAGACAAGAATCAGAATCTCAACCCTGATCTAGAGATTATAGCCGAAGATTGCAACAAGAGTTCTTTCTTCCTTTTCCTTTCTAATCTTACACTTATGATTTCTTGCTTTGTAATAATGGATTTTCATATTTTAATAACAATCATAAGTAACTAATTCATTTATATAGGGTTGTAATTGATCTTAAGCATATCACTTAATTCAATTTGCATCTTCTATTTATTGAGTTTGTTATTGGATTGTTTATTATTCTTTATTTTTAATGCATCATGTTGTCTGATTACCAATGAGATAGTTGTGATAAACCTATAGGAACTTGGAAAGGGAAATTTGGGTTTAGTCTTGGGAATTAATAGCACGTGATCGCATCGTTGAAACGATTTCCGTGCATACGAAGAATATACATCCATGGCATGCGTAGCCAAAATAGAATTTGAACTTAATGAATTTTGCTTAAATCAATTACCATAAGAATATATGTAATTGGATTAACTTAGGTGTTTTTACTTGACCATTGGAAGAGAATAGTAGATAATTTAGTGTTATAGGTTAATAATCCATAATAATTTCTCAATTGAATGAAAAGTGCAATAATTCATTATTTGCGTGCTTAAGTGAAGTTGCAATCTTATGTTCTTCTTTCACATAAGGTTTTCTAAAATAGTCCATTTTCTGTTTATTTAAATTTTAAATTATTTAGATTAATCAAACTTATCTTAATTAATTGTTTAGTTTTAGTAAAGTATGTATAGTTATGATATTAATAGGATAAATAATAAGTCTCTGTGTGTTTGATATCTTATATATCACTTAAGCGATACGTGTGCTTGTGTAACATGTAAAATCGTGATCAAGTTTTTGGCACCACTGTCAGAGACTTATTTTATTTTTCAGTATAATATTAGGACAAAATATTTTACTTGCTTAGCTAAACACTCTTATTTGATTTTTATTTTGATTATATGTCAGGTTGTTGAGCAATTATATGAGAAAAAGTCGACTCTGTGAACCACTCTCGCTTAACTTGGAAATCGAAATGACTATTCGTCAACTAAGAAAGGACAAACGACAAAGCCAAGAATCATAACTCATCGTGAATAATCAACGACCTGAACTCTTGGACGTGGAAACACCAATCCCTATTCGGGATAGGACGATACCGATGATAGACACATTCATATCATGTATAGTCATTCCACCTCTATAAGCTAATATATGTGATATCAAAACGTGCATCCAGATGATCCAACAGTCGGTACATTTTAGAGTTGGCCCGAACGATGATCATAATGCTCACATCAACAATTTCTTGGAAATATACAGCACCTTCAACTATAATAGAGGGGCATAAGAGGCATTTCATCTTCGAGTTTTCCATACTCATTGAACGATATGGCTAAAGCATGGCTACACTCACTGCTGAGGTCAATCACTACTTGGGCAGATTTGGTCACCAAATTTCTGACCAAGTACTTTCCCTCAGCTATGATAACTAAGTTATGGAATGACATCACGTCATTCACATAGTATGACTCAGAGGCTCTCTATGAGGCATGAGAGAGATACAAGGATTTGTTTCGAAAGCGCTGCCACCATGAGATTGCAAAGTTACTGCAAGTCCAAATATTATACAATGGGCTCAATGGGATGCTCAAAGCCATAGTATATGCAGTTGCTAGAGGTGTTTTGATGGCAAAAAGGGAGAATGAAGCATGGGTGCTGCTAAAAGAAATGACCAATAACAATTATTTATGGCCAACAAAGAGAAATATTCCTCAACGAGCAGCATAAGTTCATAAGTTAGGGCCAAATATAGCTATGAATGCCCATATAGAGTAGATTTATAAGTGTCTCGAAAAAGCATGTAGATGTGAGTAATTCTGGAGTCACATGTGAGACTTGTAGATGATGCCATTTTATAGAGCAGTATACCCAATATGACGAGTCTGCCAATTACATCAATAATTTTAAGACAATGCCACAATCCATATTCCAATATTTACAATCAAGGATGGAAGAACCACCCTAAATTTGCCTGGAACAATACTTCTGGACAAGGATCACAAGAAAGAGACAATTCTCCCTTAAGATTCTAGCGGAAAATCAATGGACAATGTTATAAGAAGAAGCAAAGCCTGAAGATAATGTTCGCAGACATATTCAAAAAGTAAGAAGCCAAATATGATGCATTGTTTCAGAGTCAAGATCTTGTTTTATAGTGATTTGACCTCATACAATTTGGTAAGTGTATTCCAAATCTCTTTTACCGTCATTTTCTCTGCAACGCTAGATAACACATAATCTGTTAAGGCTAAATTGCTCCCATTGAACTTCTTAATTTTGAACTTTTCTGTCATGTTTCTGATGATGATCAGCTTCTCACTTGAACCGGTTTTTACTATTTCACCATGAATAGTACTATATATGTGAATAGTATCATATATGTGAATAATATTGTATAGGTGAATAGTACTTTATACGTTAATAGTACTATACTGTATATGTGAACAGTCTCCGTGAATAGTAACCCTGAACCTGAAGCGATGTTACCACTGTTAGGAGATTGTGAGCTGAAGCTGGCACACAAATAAAGTGTAATTGAGAACAATTATTATTTCAGAAAGCTTTTCCTACCATATATATCAACAAAAAATAATAAAATAATGAGACACAGATTTAACGTGGTGAAACCCTCAATGTGAGGGAAACATCCACAGGAAAATGTAAAAAGATTTCACTATAGTGGAAATAATTTTACAACTTCTCTCTAAGCACAATGAGTGAATAATCTTACATTCTCTTAGAATATGAGAACTATAACTTTCTCACAAACTCTTAAGAAGAAATAATATTTTTCTCTTTTAGAATACAATGGATTTGGTTGATAATGAAATGAAGAAAATAATATAATGAAACATATATTTATAAATATGAGATTCAATGTACAAATAGTAAATTTTAATTTTTTTTTCTTATTTTTTTTTTACATATAGGATCCCATCCGCATATTTAATTTATTTATTATTCAATCACTTTTCGGTGGCTTTGACTTAAGCCATCGAAAGGTGCTTTAAAAATCTAGAAGATAATCATGTTTTTTCCTCCCTCATTCGGATTGTATGCAAAAATAAGTTTAATTGAGGATATGAATGGTCAAATATATAAATATATCTGAAACATATTTTCAATATCTATTTTTATTCATAATCGGATAAATATTTGTGCTCGGTATTATATGTAACCGTCCGAAATTTATTTTTTTGGTTGGATATAACGTATATGATATTTGAAAAATTAAAAATCATAATCGACCACAATCAATTTCAGTTACCTAATTTCCAAATCAAAATATGACTATTATCCATTAAATTTCGGATATCGAATAATTTTTCGATTCGATACTTTATTGTCATCCTGAAGCTTAATGCACCAAAGTGAAAATTTCGTTTTACACAATGTTCTGACCCTATGAGGAATTATAACAATAAGCATGACAAGTCCTGTTACTGCTACTATGGATAATTAACAGGCAACCAAAATAACAATCAACTAAAATAATATGCTGCAAATGTAAAAACAGTAACAATAATTAAAGCAGCAAATATAATCAAACCACACAAAATCAACACAAGTAATTTTGGTGACGAAGTGGAAAACTCTTGCGAGTAAAAAACCACTCCGGGTATATCGGCTACCAGCCCAATCCACTATATCGAGAAAAACTTACAGCGATGGTCAAGACCTATGGTGGCAACTACACCGACTCAAGTACCTCTATACTGCAAGAACTCAAGGCAACTCCTCAAGCCCGCTACCCACGGTTTTCTTCAGAACCTCTGAAGTCTCTGAGTAGATTGTATCACCTCTGACGCCGAAACTCCGACTACCAAACTTCCTCCTAAAGAACTCTAAAGGATTAGGGAATTTAGGTTAGGTTGTGTTGAAGGTTTAACAAAGATTGGATTTCACCAAACAAATAGAAGACATGAGATTCAAAGAGTCTTTAAGGTGAAATCAAAGAGAGTTGAAAGCTTTGAGAGATTTTGGCTCAAAAGGAATGTGTTTCAACTAATGAGAATGGCGCTAAGGGTTATATTTATAGGTAGGGTGAAAAACTAGGGTTTTGCAGGCCAAAAACGCGTTCAGATCGCAGTCGCGTTCGAACGCTAACTAGAACGCTCCACGAACGCGTGCCCACTGGAAAGACTCGTTCGAACGCCACTCGAACGCACAACGAACGGATGCTCTCTGGAATGATCCCGTTCGAACCCAACAAGAACGTGACTCGAACGTTTGCTCTCTGGAATGCTCACGTTCGAACCCAATAAAGAATGAAGCACCAACGCCAATCGTTCGAACACTGCAACAAACGCACCATGAACGCATGTCTGATGCACAGCAGCCAAAGACTAGTCCAATTGCACAAAGATCTTCACGACATATTACAACTCAATTGAACTTATTTTGTCACGGATACATGCCAATAAAAAATGGAGCTAGCAATCTCCCCATTTGGCATTCCGTGACAAAACACTACCTAATACAAAGACTACGGTAATAGACCGAAAAAGCAAATAGTCAACTGTCAACCATCAAAACAGTGACTTATTACAAATGGACTCGATCTAACACCTAACAAAGTAGTCTTGAAAATAATGCTACCGCAGCAACATACCTGCTTACCTGAAACATCCACAATCAACAATATACCGTGAAAAGCATTGGGATTATCAAGTATAAAATAAACAGGTAAAAATCTCATGCATGAACAAGTAGAAATTCATCTCCCCATTAATCTTAACTCGCCTTAAAACGGATATATCTAAATGATATTCTACGGCTCCCTCCTATATATTAAGGCTCTCCCCCTTAATATATTACTCTCCCCCTTTTTGTCACGAAATGACAAAGGGAGAAACAGGAAAAATAACAAGAGAATAGGAGACAACACATGCAAGAGCATAAACAAACAAGAATTACTCCCCCTCACTAACAGGCACAAACAGTTAGCAAAATAACACACGAGAAGTAAATCAAAACTCAGAAATGTGCACAGGAAAGAAGAAAAAAAATTGGTATGCAATAACATGAAGCACACACAGATACATACTGAGATAAATACAAATCCTGTCCAAAACCGACTGAAACAGCATTTCAAGTTGATACAATGATACCCAGTCAGTATTCAGTTGTTTATGACATGAAACAATATGCAATATTTTAAATTTGGCTAAATATAACACTTATGCATATGACATAAACACCAAATTATAGCAAGCACTTGCGTGATAAAATAAAGTGCACAACGAATCAAGGCTTAAGACCTTATTTTATGAGCTGGACACAGCCAAAGAAATCCATCTCTAAACAAACCAAGTCCACAAAATATGTGTTCAAACCCAGCACCACTAGGACCTGAAAATAAGCAACAATGGTTGCATGCTATATTATTTACTCCATAAATATCATGAGCTCATATTTAACAACTCTTTCGAGTGAAGGGTTTTTGCCCTTATCTTTTGAATCTGGCCACATTGACTCTTTTGCACTTGAGTCTCATATTTTTTTTGTTTAAATATATTTCTTTTTACTTTTGCAAAAAGAGATAGCAAGGTCAACTAGTCAAAGGTCACACTATTGAGCAAACATGATATGATAGAAATTAGATTGCTATTCCAAAAACTCATACATGCGACCAAACATTGACAAAATAAAAATGTGTATGTGAATTGCAAGCACAAGATATACCAAGAGTTTTTATCATATACACATATGCATATAGAGCATAAAAAAAATAACAACATATTATACAAGCATAATCATATATCCTACATATCATGATCACATGCACATCCTATTCATGCTCTAACAAGCCATACAAAAAAAATATTTTTGGTCTTTTTCAATTTTTTTTTTTTTGAATTTTTCAGATTTTAACAAATAAAAATAAAGACACAAACAGGCTTGTAAAACATCCAATGGTACGTGGAGTTGTATCCCGAGTGCAGATCATACTACCGTCCATTCAGAATCGGCTATAAAATTTATATTCGGGTTTCCATCCTATATACCAAGGGACATATAACAAAAACAAGACACACACACCCATATGCTGTGAAAACAAACTAAACGTGCAAAAACATAAAAGACACACACACACACATGCAATGGGAAAATAAAATGCATCTTCTAAGAAGAGTTACACTGAAGTGCACTCTCATCATGCCTGTCAGGATCAAGGCATTCAGAAGTATATGGGAAGAGATTTTGCTTCCTCACCCAAATTTTTCTAGGAATCTCTTTCTCACGAGAATTCCCAGTCAACAAAGCAAGTTACTCACTAAGGAATTTAGCTTGTTTGGTTAGCACATAAACTTGAGACACTAGATTTGGAGAATCAAATCTAGGAGACACACTTTTAGGCCTTCTCTTATGTTTGTGCAACATGTAGCACTTAGGCCTAATATGTCCTGCCTTGCCACAATGATGGCATACATGAACAAACCTCGGATGAGATCGAGGTTTAACCACAACACCTCTAGATCGAAGTTGGGTCACAGGACGAGGAACAAATAGAGGAATTACATGACTACACTCAACAAGCTTCTTACCTAGGTCATGTTTAGGAGGTTTAGGCACAGCTCTAGATGTGGACGCCTTATCCCAATTAGGCACAACACTAATACTTAACATACGATCCACTTTCTTATTACCACTAGAAAAAACAGAAAATTGGGTTCTAGCTTTTCAAATTCAGTCCCTAAAGTTTGGATCCTATCAATTAGACCCATATTCCTCTCATTCAGGTCATCTACCATCAAGAGGCTTTGCTCAAATTTGGCTTGAGCTTCATTCTTTTCTAGCTCAACTAGTTTAAGCCTCTTATTGACCTCAATATTAGTCTTCTTAATAGCTAAACTCTCATTAAACAGTTCAATTTAAGCTACTTGAAGATTTTCCTCATCTACAGACTCATCGAGAGAGACTTCTGAATCAGCATCATTAACAACAGTCTATTTCTCCTCTGACACACTAGCAGTAAATGCCATATAATTGTCTTTAGGAGAGTCATCATGATAAGAACCCAAGCCCTAACTCTGCCCCAAAAGCTAGCTCAGAGGGAGAGGGTTGGCCCTGGCCTTATAAACCAGCCCAAGAGGCACCCCGCAACCGATGTGGGACACATCATCCCCACCCTTTTGAGACCCGACTGCCTCAGTCGCGTTTTGCCGAACTCCAAGAGACACCGGCCATTCACACGGAGTGGTGGCTCTGATACCAACTGATAAGAACCCAAGCCCTAACTCTGCCCCAAAAGCTAGCTCAGAGGGAGAGGGTTGGCCCTGGCCTTATAAACCAGCCCATGAGGCACCCCGCAACCGATGTGGGACGCATCACATCACCTTCAGAATCACTAAGAGAGGCTGTCATGGCTTTCTTGCCTTTAGTCCTAAGGTATGTAGGACACTCAAATCTAACGTGTCCATATCCTTCACATTCATGGCACTGGACACCTCTGGATCTATTATCCATATCCCCTCTAGACTCTCTCCTGCTATGCCTACTCTCTCTATGCTTATTCTTCATATCTTTATCACTGTTATGGCCACTCTTATTAAGTTTAAGAAATTTCTTAAACTTCTTTGTAAACAAGGCCAAATCACGATATGTGAGGGTATCAC
Source organism: Zanthoxylum bungeanum (assembly GCA_019454045.1). NCBI lineage: Eukaryota > Viridiplantae > Streptophyta > Magnoliopsida > Sapindales > Rutaceae > Zanthoxylum > Zanthoxylum bungeanum. The sequence goes on from SKCR01002691.1 coordinate 20,608, forward strand.
AATTTAAGGGTTGACTACGCTCCATAGCTAAAGGGTCAAGGATCGAGTTCAGGTTCTGATACCAATTGAAAATTTGATTTTACACAATGTTCTGACCCTATGCGGAATTATAAACAATAAGCAGGACAAGTCCTCTTACTGCTACTATGGATAATTTAACAGGCAACCACAATAACAATCAACTAAAATAATATGTTGCAAATGTAACAAAGTAACAATAATTAAAGCAGCAAATATAATCAAACCACACAAAATCAACACAAGTAATTTTGGTGACGAAGTGGAAAACTCTTGCGAGTAAAAAAACCACTCCGGGTATATCGGCTACCAGCCCAATCCACTATATCGAGAAAACTTACAGCGATGGTCAAGACCTATGGTGGCAACTCCACCGACTCAAGTACCTCTATACTGCAAGAACTCAAGGCAACTCCTCAAGCCCGCGACCCACGGTTTTCTTCAGAACCTCTGAAGTCTCTGAGTAGATTGTATCACCTCTGACGCGGAACTCCGACTACCAAACTTCCTCCTAAAGAACTCTAAAGGATTAGGGATTTAGGTTAGGTTGTGTTGAAGGTTTAACAACAAAATTGGATTTCACCAAACAAATAGAAGACAGGAGATTCAAAGAGTCTTCAAGGTGAAATCAAAGAGAGTTGAAAGCTTTGAGAGGTTTTGGCTAAAAAAGAATGTGTTTCAACTAATGAGAATGGCGGCTAAGGGTTAATATTATAGGTAGGGTGAAAAACTAGGGTTTTGCAGGCCAAAACGCGTTCAGATCGCAGTCGCGAACGCTAACTAGATGATCCATGAACGCGTGCCCACTGGAAAGACTCTTTCGAACGCCACTCGAACGCACAACAAACGGATGCTCTCTGGAATGATCTCGTTCAAACCCAACAAGAACGTGACTCGAACGTTTGCTTTCTGGAATGCTCACGTTCGAACCCAATAAAGAACGAAGCACCAACGCCAATCGTTCGAACACTGCAACAAACGCACCACGAACGCATGCCTGATGCACAACAGCCAAAGACCAGTCCAATTGCACAAAGATCTTCACGACAAATTACAACTCAATTGAACTTATTTTGTCACGGATACATGCCAATAAAAAATGGAGCTAACACAAAGAATGTTCACTATGACATAGCTGAAGGCGATTTTCCTTTCACAAGGCTGTTGTCCAAAGGGGCGAAAATAACATTTTAGGAACCGTGTTTTGGTCACTTAATGAATCTTAAGGAAATTCAATATGCTACTTAAAATTGTTCCTCACATATTGTTGTTTAGGCAATATGTTACATCGACAAAGTAGTGTAGCTATAATCACCATTGAACTGACCCACTCACCCTTGAATGGTACATGTACACGAATGGAGTCCACATTTATAAAATAAATGAAATAAACATTATATTAAAAATAAAATCATATTTCTACATTATTACCTAACTTTTACCAAAATTTCAACGTAACATACTCGAGCCATTACCCAGCCATTACATTTACATTATTGAAGCTAGATTCATGCAATATATGTTCCTAGCAGATGAATAATATATGATTTTGAGAATTAGAATATTTAAAGGAGCATAATCTAAAAATATATAATTTTAAAGGGATATTTTTTTTAGTGATTTTCCTATTTCAAATAGTTTTACATTTTAATTCCTCTCCAAAATATACAACTGCTTGAACTAAGAATATTATTATAATATCACTAAAAAAAATGTTTCATTTTAAATGTCCATAAAAGTAAGGCTATTTTAGACAATATACAAATTACAAAAACTCATGGATGATAGGCTTTATAACTTTATTATGATCTAGCCCACATATTTTTGTATCATCTCAATTTGGCGGAAGAGTTATGATTTACTAGGTAGCCCCTTCCTTTATTGAGGATGCAAAAATCTTCATAGATTTTGGGTTTGTGGGAATGTGTCTCAATCGAGAAAGTTTGAAGTCCAAAATTATAAAAATTCGTATCGAGTTGGATTCAAGTCCCAATTGGAAAACCACATTCGAAAAATTAGAATTTAGAAAGGATTCAAAGATTTCTTAATAATTCGAATTCGAATTTGTGATTATGGTCTCTGTCACATTGTCATCTCTATCTTCATTTCCTTTTTGTGGGACCTTTCTAAGCTCCTTCAAAAAGCAAAGAAGATAAAACAAAAATGGGTCTGGACACTAAATGAGCAAATCATATTTCATATACCAAACCCACCCTTGGTATATTCATTGTCCCGATTTTATTGATGAAAGTGATTCAAGATCCATGTGATATCCAAAGCATGACAAAATTAAGCTAAAAATTAGCGAAATCTAATAATATTTAGTGAAAGTAAACGAAATTCAATCTTGTTTTAAAATTAAAAGAATTCCCTTCCTCCACCCCATATTTAAAATCCCAAATCTTTAGATTGAAAATCCCTAACCATTCATGTTAAAATTAAAATTACACATACACAAATACATCCAAATCATACTAATAATAGCAACTACATGGACCCTGAGTCAGGCCCAAAAATTAAAATCCACACTGACAGTTCCGTATACGTGTTACATTTCGGCCGGGCATAGCTCATTAGAGGCCCATTTGACTTCCAAAAGTCAGACAACATGAGGCCCATCTGGCCCACAAATTGCGAGCCTCCTGAATGATTGCCTGCCGCTGCTAATGCTACTGAAAAACCAATCACCGTCACAAAGCTTACTGCAAGCAAGCAGCCAATAAAAATGGAACTTTGTGACCGTGGCCACCAGCACCGCCACACATTTTTGCATTGCTCTAATCTTTTTGTTGGCCGATAAAATCCCCGCAGGGCGAATTCGGCCTAGAACGAGAAGAGGTGCGAAGAAAAGAAGGGCGATGGAGCGAAGAATGATAAAAGGACTTAGGACGATCGAGCCAATGGTCAGGGTGAAAAGTGCGATGCAGTTACCTTCACTACCGAAGCAGTTAGGCGGTTGTTCCTCCACGATCAGACAGTTAGGATACACAACCCAGCAGTTACAAGCATGATTCATAACTGCAAAGGAATGGTAGAACTGCCCAAGTCAGTTACCAAGCGGCACTATAAAAGCTCGCCTATCCCAAGAGAAGAAGAAACAACAAAAATGAAGACTCAATCGAGCATATTTTATCTTTTTATTTCTTAGCTTGTAACCTAGGACTGTAACTTGTGTGCTTGTGCCCCTTGGAGGCTTATTCACTTGATTCAATACACCACTTGCTGGGACTTTGTCTCAGGAGGTTTGAACCTTACACGCTCTTTTTTCCCTGCACGCGTAAAACCTGCGCAAACAGTTTTTTGGCGACCACAGTAGGAGATTGGTGTAACGAGTGGAGATACCTCCGAAAAGAAACGCTCAGACTGGCTCAACCGCGGAGGAAGGTGGACTGGAGCAAACCAACCAGCCCAACGTTCCAGCCATAGTGGGTCAGTTCGAGGGTCTAGCAGATGTCAGCCGGTACGAACCAATGAGGGAGCTCAGCCCTAATGCTGTGCGCGCATTGATTGGCGAATTCACACAGGATGTCGTCGAACAAGTTAGACTCCAAAATGCGCATGTTGTGGACAAATTCATATCGACTAGTAACTTGCACTATGAAAATATGGCCAAACACTTAAGCTCAATGAACGAATTGGTGGCCAAATGTATAAGCGGCGGAACAGCGCTGCCGTCGACCACGCCTCTCCCTACAGTAGGCGGTCAGGAAGCTGGTCCTAGTAGTGTTCCCCTGCAAGGAACCAATACTCCTATGGTTCCCAGAGAAGGGACGAGCCCTGAAGGGCACGGCCCACAATTAGGGCCAAACACTCACCAAAGGCCAAATATGGCTCAACATGAAATCGTGGTGCCTCAGGGTGTCCAAACTTCCTAGGGACAGAATCATGATTACGTCCCACTCCCGAGAGGGCCGCAACCGCCCCCTATAGCCGTGCCATTCAATGGCAACGATATGCTAAGGGAGCAAATGACCAAAATCCTGCAAAACCAATTCGGTTTAGGCATACGACCGATTCGGCCTAGATATCGGAAGCCTTACCCTGATTGGGTCGATGTGGCTTATCCTTGGCCGAGGAATTACAGGATACCAGATTTTACCCTCTTTACGGGATCTGGAGAAGTTTCCACTATGGAGCACTTAGGCCCCTTCAGTGTGGGGAAGTCAATGATTTCCATAAACTAAGGTTGTTTCATGGTTCGTTATCAGGGGTGGCTTTCTCCTGGTATGTCAGCTTACCAGCCAATTCAGTAGAAAGTTGGCAGCAAATGGAGCAACTGTTCCATGCGCAGTTTTATAAGGCCGAATCTGAAATGGCCTTGGCTGATTTGGCAAATTTGAGACAATTGCCAGGGGAATGGGCCGAGACGTTTCTACAACGATTGAATCGTAAAAATCGCTCAAGGATGCCTGAATCTCGATCTGAAGAAGAAGTTCCAGGATCGTGAGTTTTGGGACCTTCCCCAACTCATTACCAGTGTGGTGCGCTATGAGCGATTATTACGAGAAGAGGAGCAGATGAAAAATTCGAGCAAGTGACGTATTACAGAAACATTGAACTACGAGATGGGCGAAGTGAACGCCGACTCGGCCGATCTATGTTTGGCCGAATTGGTGAAAGGGAAAACCCTACGTCTGCAAAACGTGGGGTAGAACCCCAAACCAATGGGACGAGCGATAAAAAGAGCAGAAAATTCTCCTTCGACATTACTAAAGTCGAAGCTATATTTGACCAATTGTACAAAGATAAGCAAATCAGCTTGAGCGACAGACATACGTTGCCAACAGCCGAGCAAATCGGCAGTAAAAATACTGCAAATGGCATAATACATGGTCTCACACAACTAACAATTGCCTTGTTTTTCGCAATGTTTTGCAGGATGCCATAGAATCCGGACGAATCACGTTCGAAAAGAAGATGGCAGTAGACAGTAATCCTTTCCCGAAATCGGCGGAGTTAAATATGATCAACCCAGTCCCTACACGGATAAACCCGCTGAGGGTAAAGGTAGTGCTGGTTGAAAGATAACACCGCCACCGCCCGAGCGCGCTGGAGAGGATCAAAGAACCTGTAGAACGAAAGGACAAGAAATACATTTGTGTGAGGTGCAAGAACATCATTGCATGGATGAAGGAGCTAGAAGACACTTACGAGAGGCATGTGAAGAGAGAATCGTCCTGGTAGCCACGAACCTTTGCGCCAAGGTTCTATGGAAAAATTCGAACTTCGTCCAGACCGTGAGGACATTTCGGCCAAATATTCATCGGCCCAACGTGTGGCACTCATACCGAAAGTCATACCCAGGACAGCAGGCGAACTCAGGGCGGTGGGCAGACGAAAAATATCCTCCCATAGATGAAATGACAAGGACACAACTGATGAGGCACCAAATTAACTACGGCCGTATGATGCGCCGACAGAACGAGGCAAAGGCTGCCACCGGCCATAGTCCTCATGCTACAGAGAAGTCAAAAGACCACAAGAAGGCACAGGACGAGAAAAGAAGGAAAGTGACCAATGGTGACGAGTACACTAAGCTTCATGGAAGGAAACGGGACGAGACAGATGATGAGGAGCCTCCCATCGTCATCCAATTCGGCACATGCCACCAGTCGTGGCAAATCACTACTTGTTGCCCAGAGAGTTCCGGGGAAATGACAATGGGGAAGCTGGACAGAGAGTGACGATATTTATGAGGGAGATGAGGCCGAATTTGCGGCACTCTCCATAACAGACGGAAATACTGCAAGCCGAGAGGCCGAAGAGGAAGAACTGACGGATATAGAAGATGAGATTTATGTCAGGACGGAAGCCAGGAGAAGGGAATTTCGCAAAATCGGCTTCTGAAAGAACTATATGAGGCCGGGAATCCACAGTCGAACACTGGGAGAAGACCTAGGCAATACCCATTCCTCGTTCTGTATGGGACGCCTAAGGTAAAACGGGCTGTCACCAAGGCCGAGAAGAGAAGGTTGACCATCAATCACATCTCCCAGGAGATACCTCCCCACTACCCACCTTCTCGGTGGGATATGGAAGAAGAGTCATCCCCAGTTAACAAAGGGGAGATCAAGCCATGGAAATTGGCACGTCAGGGAAATGATTTTCCCAAAGCCACCAGCTCAGATGACAAAGCACCTAAGGCCATTATACGTGAAGGCGAAGGCTAATGGCATCCCCGTATCCAAAGTACTGATTGATAACGGAGCAGCCATCCATGCAATTCCAGTTAGGATGCTGGGGCGTTTGGCCAAGTCCGAGGAGGACCTCCTCCCCACAGAAGTAGTCCTCACCAGTTTTAACGGAGGAGCGACGACTGCGAAAGGAGTTATACCGCTGGACTTGCAAGTGAGAAGCACTACGAAGACGGTGGTGTTTTTCGTCATCGATGGGCCAACCTTATACAATATGCTTCTGGGGCGAGACTGGATACACGGCAGCCGATGCATCCCAT